>ML784417.1:578580-601956 GCA_009831015.1 Picea engelmannii
TATATATATATATATATATATATATAATTAAAAATTAAAAATTATATTAAAACCAAAATATACAAAAATAGAATTATTTAAACAATAAAAATTTAAACAAACCACACAATTTAAACAAATTAAAAATAATTGTAAAAAATAAAGAAATTAAAACTCCACGAATAATAATATTTGTGGGGTTTTGGGGAGAGGGACGATACCCCACATCCTAATAATTTTTTATAAGGATGTAGCATCGCCCCACCTCCCCAAAACATCACAAGCCACTCCCAAACTTTATATTAATTAATTGTTTTCCTTTTTAAGCCTCTCCCCAACTTCATGATTGTATTTTTTGTTAAGAACCTGAATAGATCTACAAATATAATCACCACAAATATTGAATACACAATAGATCCACAAAGCAAGATAGAAGAAACCACACTTTATTATTACCAAACCCTTGAGATAGGGCAACACCATACAATGGATCATATTATGGAAATGATCCTCTCATGTTCATTTGCATCTTCGAGAGGGCATTATCCTATTGAGCTATAGCTCACAATACAATAATTATCTTAATTATCAATTTATTGAGAAATCATCTTACATTTATTATATCTAACTACCCATTTATAATATCTAACTACCATAGTGGGTCTTATTTAATTATATAATGGACCTAGTCCACCTTACATTGAATGGCCTCAATTATTATCACTATGGGCCCTCTAAACCCCCACTACTACCTCTCTAGCTACCTAACATTTCATCCCCCTTATGAAAGCATTGTCATCAACGCTTGATGTACAACCATATATCAGGGTCCCATGGATAATTGTGGACCATAATGTTGAAGAAGGCTAGAGAACCAAGGTTCCATGTAGAAAGGAAAGTCATCATGCTGATGTAGTCCAACCACCATTGTAAGCCCGGGTCCCATGTCCAAGTGTTCATGTGAACTCCCCATGGAATATTTTGGAACCCAATAACCAACTCAAAATGATGCTCCAAAGACTGACACATTTCCTAAGGATCCAAATAAAAAGATCCATCCACATAGTGGAAAAGGGTCGTAGCAAAATCTAGAAGGAATAATACCACTGTAGAATATGCAAAAAGAACACTGGTAATAATCATTGGCTCTCGATTTGTCACATTGATGCTCTTTACAGAAGGTGGATTAGAGTCATAAAATAAAATATGAAAGTGGTTGTCACCCCAGAAATGACAACTATCCATATACCAATCATCACAATCGGCCTCAAAATCATACTAAGCATATATTTCTTGATTATATTCGTCCATGATGTCTGCCATAAGAAATATTTCTTGCATGTTATCCAATGAATCTTGAATACTACGAAAACTATCATTGAGGCCATCATGAACTCTTCGGTCCCGCAGCCTTCATGAAAAATCCCAAAAAAATAGAACAATAAGTTATGACAGAAAATCACGGTTTTTCTGGAAAAACCCTAAAAAACTGTTGAATTTAAAATGCTCATAACTTCACTTCCCGGACTTCGTTTCGGCTGATTTGTTTTTTGAAATTAGGTGAATTTGTGAGAGGAAATCAAATCTGTAATTTGTTTGGGAAAATTATGTCTCCAACTGCTACAGAAATTAAAAACAATCACGTCGTCGTCCGTGGAAAAAACCCTGAAAATTGCAGATTTTAAAACTTCAATATCTTAACTTCCCAGACTCCGTTTCAGACGATTTTTTTTTATAACTTGGGTGTTTTTCTGAGAGGAACTCATATATACAACCTCTTTCTGCAAATTTTGCACAGAAATATACCAAATATTTCTGGAATGTCACAGCCCTCTTTTTTCTTCTCCGAAAAAAAAAATCTGCAAAAATAAAAAATATTTGCTCACAATGCCTGCCAAGGAAAGTGCTTTGATACCATTTGTTAAGAACCTGAATATATTTACAAATATAGTCACCACAAATACTGAATACACAATAGATCCACAAAGCATGATAGAAGAAACCACACTTTATTATTACCAAACCCTTGAGGTAGGGCAACACCATACAATGGATCCTATTATGGAAGGGATCATCTCATATTCACTTGTCTCTTCGAGGGGGAATCCTCCTATTGAGCTACAGCTCACAATACAATAATTATATTCATGTCCCATCACATTGCTTGAACTTCTTTATATAGTGCTACCATCATCTAAGAACATTCTAGAGGAAGAATCTTCTAGAAGTAGAACCTTCTAAGAAGTCCTCTTACATTTATTATATCTAACTACCCATTTATTATATCTAACTACCATAGTGGGTCTTATTTAATAATATAGTGGACCTAGTCCACCTTACATTGAATGACCTCCACTATTATCATTATGGGCCCTCTAAGTCCCCACTACTACCTCTCTAGCTACCTAACATTTTTTTGAATTAATCTTTTTTATTTTTGTTTTATTTTTAATTAGTCTTTTTTATTCGTTTGTTATATTTTTAATGGTTTTTTTAATTAATGTTTTTTATTTGTTTGATATATTTTTTACAATTTGTTTAATTTGTTTAAATTATTTAAATAGTTTTTTATTTATTATGTGGTTTGATTTAAATTTTTGTCTAATAGAATTTACATGGAAGATAAGAAATAGCTATGTTTAAGCTTGCACTTTATTGATCTCGAGACAAAAAAATCAATTGGAGGCTTGTCATTTCGAATGCCAATTTACATGGAAGATACGAAATAGCTATGTTTAAGTTTGCACTTCATTGATCTCGAGCCCAAAAACAGTGATTGGAGGCTTGTCATTTCGAATGCCTTGTTATCTTTAGGTTGTTTGTCAAACCACTTTGTTCTCCCTCTAGAACACTTCTTCGTAGGTTTCTAAAACACTTCTTCGTAGGTTTCATGTTCATGACAGATCCACCCACCTCCTAAAGGCCCCTTGAAGTATTCATGGTGTCCTAAAATGTTTCCCAAGCAAATTCAAAATCCCTCCAATGTTTCCCAAGCATAAGAAGCACCTTGAAAAGACAAATCATATCGCAAAGGTATTATGTTTGAGCCCCTAAGTGTGCAAACAGTCAACATTCACACACCCATCAAATCTACAATCCAAAATCACTCGTGGGATTATGGGAAAAAGCCGGGCCCCGATGGAGTAAATTCCCCAAATGGCTGAGATTCACCCTAGTCAGCAAATCTATGGCCCATAGTCTCTCATGAGATTTTCGAAAAGCATTGGGGTTCAATGGAAGAAACGTCAAAAAGGGTTGAGATTTCCCCACATGTCAAAACAACAGTCCACATCTCCTCGTGGGATTTTGGAAAGTTGTTGGGGCCCGATGAGCAGGGTATAAATTTGACAGGTACTCCTACCCGTCAAGTAAATTTTTTATGATGGGTTTCTTTTTAAAATTATCCTTCACCTGAAGTTTTTTATTTATTTTTACTCATCTTTTAAATATTATGTTTTTTTTTTTTAACTTTTGTCATGAATACAAGAGCATGATAATTTCCAAGACTCCCATACAATCACAATTTCCATGAGTTCAAACAATAAAAACATGATAATACTTGCATAAAAAACCATAAATTGCAATTGTAATTTTATACCAAATATCCATGAGCCTTACCTCTCTGGCAAGCAATGGGTAGTATTCCCAAATCTCGATATTTTCTTCCCTCTGAGCCTTCATTTTTCAGCCTACAAGTTCACATGATGCTATTTTTCTAAGATGTCCAAAGACTCATTGTGGATGTAGTCTCTAAGTTAGAATTATAATCCTAGATGTTTTCTTCCCTCTCAATCTTCAAGCTTCAATGTGCATGATCATCGATTGAGATGGGATTTTTCTAGCATGCCCAAAGACCCCCTGTAACTCGTCGTGAGCATGATGCGTAGCTTGTGAGATAGGATTTTTAACTAGGCTACAGTGAGTTATAACTAGGCGGCAATAAGTTTTACAAGTTTACATGACAAATCAACTTTCTAATTCTTGGAACTATTAGTTATCTCGGAGTTTGCATGATGTGATCAAGGATGGAGATGGGCTTTTTCCAGCACACCCAAATACCCACTATGTGTAAATCCTCCACTGTGAGTATAAAGGATTTATAACCTATTAACCAGTGTGTCAAGCTTTCTAATTCTTAGAAGTGTTACTTATGTCAAAGTCATAAATATGTGTGTGTGTGTGTGTGTGTGTGTGTGTGTGTGTGTGTTTGTGTGTCATAAATACGAGTAAGGTAAATTTTTAAGTTGCCCATTAATTTGACGGTTTTATAAATTAAGTGGACGTCAACGTGTAGAATTTAAATTTGTCAATATTTAATTGTTAAATAAGGAAAAAAAGGGGTAAATACCCGTCAAATTTAGCCCATGCCCACGAACACAATGTCCTGAACTACTAAGATTTTCCCTGCCCATCAGGTCAACAATCCACATATCTTCGCATGATATTGGAAAAGCATTAGGGTCCGATGGGGAGAATGTCACAAATGGTTAAGATACGCCCCGTCCGTCATATCAACGAGCCACATCTTGTAGCATTTGATGAGGATGCATGATATGGACAAAGGAGATCCTACAAATCGTTGAGGTTCACCCCAGTCAATAGATAAATGGTTCAAGATCTCGATCTCTCACAAGATTCTCCTCTAGTAGTGTTAAAAATAGCGATGTTGCCTCCATGAATATTCCTAACAGAGAATCGCCAAGGGCCACTAATGATGTAGATTCATCCTAGGACCCCTGAGCAGAGGTTTTCCAGCCAATCAAAGGTCACCATGTGTCTTGACTGAAAAAAGAAGAAGAGGACAAAGCCCAAAACCAAAAAAATTGCAAATTATGACTATTGTCGATAGTAATGGCATGCACAAGCCACTGTTTGTTGCATTAAAACTCAATATCCCTGCTTTCTCCCCCCTCATTATGTACAAAAACCCAAAGACAAAAAGATTTTTGGTGACCAAAGAAAACAAGACCATTCCCATCATTTCCACAGTCAAAAGTTCTATTTTCTATCGCCATTAAGTCTGCCAACTCAAGTTGTCAACTGGGTATCTCTCAATTTTTGGGTAAGTACACATGTTACACTCCAATTCAAGTTTTTCTTCTATAATAATCAGTCCAATGTGCCAAAGAAAGTCGAAAGTTATTTCTTACCCAGTCAAATTGTGAGTGTTCGTTCAATGTCTCTTCCATTAGAAAAAAAATTGAGGTCTAAAATGGGCTTCCTAAAGATAATAATTAAATAATAGTTAAAATAATAAAATAAAAGATGAAATTTTAAAGGGAAAGAAAGAAAACTACATTTTTTAATTGTATTTTCGACCCATCTCCTTATAGGTTTACTCAAATTTCAAGTATAGGCACTCGTTGGATGTTGAGTAAACCTATAAGGAGATAGGTTGAAAAGACAATTAAAAAATGTAGTTCCATATCCAATGAGCACCTACACTTGAAATTTGAGTAAACCTGTAAGGAGATAGGTTGAAAATACAATTAAAAAATATAGTTTCACATCCAACGAGTGCCTACACTTGAAATTTGAGCAAACCTATAAGGAGATAGGTAGAAAATACAATTAAAAAATGTAGTTTTCTTTCTTTTCCTCCAAAACTATTTACCTTTATTGTTGACATTATCATCTTGAATCCTATTGGTTCTTTTAAAGTTGATATTGATAGCACATTTTTGTTTTAAGGGTCATTTTTACCTCAAAATTTCTCTAATTCCCCTATAGTTCTTTCCTTTGTCAATAGTCTAGCCCAAGTAGCCCAACTGTCCAAACCAATTGTTGGACAATTGGTTTTCATTGATGTCAACCCTTGGAGAATGATCTTTGAGATTGATGTCAACCCTTAGATATCGATGTCAACCCTTGGAAGAGGTCCACAGATGTTGGATGGATGATTGACATTTGTATGAACGAGATTGATGATGAGTTAGTTGGGTACATTTGATGTAGTCTACATGTAGCCCCGAAGGTGTGGTTATGGGACCTGAAATTGATTAAGGAATATGGACATGAAGGACAGTGAAATTGCATGTAAGACTATCATAGATGGATAGTACACGTCGTGTCATTTCCGGTGATATGTGGAACGCCACGTGGTTCCTCACGGTTAGAGAGATATGGCCTTGTAAAGTTGGAAGCCCCAAAGAGTGGTCAAGAAGCCCCTAGTTGGTTACAAGTCTTAGTCAAAGGGTAAAGTGGTTGTAACAAGAAACCCCTAAAATAAGGAAAGAGGTTACCTAGAACATGTACAAATACACCTCAAATAGTCTCTCATTTGTACACACACACTTACATTTGAATAGCTATCTTGTGAATGTTATGGTCTAGTATTGTGATCTTTTAGCTAGTTTGTGACAACATTTTTCTAAAGTTGTGAAGGTTTGAAGTAGCGAAAGTTTCGTAGTTGCAGAAAACTGGTAACCCTAGTTTTCTAGGGTTATACATGGGTTGCATAAAGACAGGTCGCGTACATACGCGAGTTGCAGAAGGATAGGTCACGTACATCCACAGGCTGCAGGAGGACAGGTCACGGATCTGAGGAAAAGATTTGAAAAAGAATGATTGGTTGAGCTGCAACAAGGTTTGATGGTATAACACAGTTGTTACAGGATTTGAGATGGTATGCTTCATGTTTTCATGAGTAAAAGTATGTCATTTATGCATTTGTTTGAGGCTTGTATCTTAGATGGTATGGCACGTTCTTAAGGCATGTCTTGGAGGCCCTTGATGGTACATGATTGCATATGGTTGAGTTGATATTGTTATATGCTTGAGACATACTCTTGGTACTTGGTATATGGTTGTTATGGTTAATTATTAGAGGCACATCTTTGTGATATTAGCATATACATGAGGCTTATCCTATGGTACATGGAATGATTGAGAGTGATATGGTATATGGTTGAGACACATTTCATAGTATATGGTATATGGCACATGGTATGATATGGTATATGGTTGATGTGCATGGTTGGCACATAGTATGGTATATGGTATGGTATAGGTGTTGATGTATATGATTGATGTGCATGGTTGGCACATGGTATGGTGTTGATGTGCATGTACATGGTTGATGTATATGTTTGATACATGGTATGATACATGATTGGTACTTGGTAAACATGATTGATGGTTGAAGCATATGGTACAGGTTGAGGTGCATGGTTGATGCATGGTTTGGTACATGTGTTGGTGCATGGTCGATGCACTTGTTGTGATACAGGTTGTGGTACATGATTTATACTTGGTATGGTATTGGTTGATGGTTTGGACACATATCTTATGATGGTATGTTGGTGATCTTGGTACATGTTTGGTAGAGGCATGGGTTGGTGATGTTGGACATCTAGTTGAGAGGTGACCTTGGTATATGATTTAGTGACAGGATCTGGTTGAGTATCGATGATCAGTGACAAGTTGAACAAGTTTATCAGTGACAGGCTGATGTGACAAGTTGGATACAATAACAAGTTGACAGTGACAGGTAGATAGTGACAATGACAGTGACAGTGATTGTGGTAGTGACGATCTACATTTATACTTCAAGACGGTAGGACGGGGCAAGGAAAGGGGGTTGTAGCCTCCTTTCGGTTGGAGTCGAAGAATCAAGGAGTTGGAGCTTCCTTCATATTGGAGCCTGAGAACTAGGTGGTTGTATCCACCTTCCGGTTGGAGCTATAGAACTCAAGGAGTTGTAGCCTCCTGGATGGAGCCAGAGAATTCAGGGAGTTGTAGCTTCCTTCATGTTGGAGCCTATAAATAGGGGGTTGTAGCATCCTAGTTGCAACTAGAGAATTGGGAAGTTGGTGCTTCCTATGAATGAATTCTTGATATATATAAGAAAGCATTATGTGGTTTACTCCCATTTGGGTTTCCACGTGAACACTAGTGTATTGTGTTCTTGATGTGATGTTGATGTGATGTTTCTTATGATTACATGCTTATGATATATATATGGAATGCAATCATAGATGATACATTGATGATTAACTATTGAACATTGTTGATAAAGTGAAAGAACATATATTGTGGTTAAAAGTGGTATAAAGTGTTCATAATGATTCACCCTCGGCCCCCCCTCTCAGTATTCCAACACCTTTTTTTGTTTTGATGGTCATTTTTACCTCAAAATTTCTCTAATGCCTCTGTAGTGCTTTCATTTGTCAATAGTCTGGCCTAAGTAGCCCCTCCTATCCTAAACTTAATAAACCCCAGAAATCTTATCGACACCTATTATGGAAAATTCTTGAGAAAACATGATAGGAATTCTCATTAGTCCTTTGGCCTTACACAACACATTGTTCCCAAAACCTACCCATTCCTAGAATCCGTTGAATTATAAGCTAAGAATTATGACCCTAGCTCAGATGTTGTCCTCACCTCCAATGGCCAATACAAATTGTTTTCCATCACAACAAAATCCATCTCTATTATGTTGGAAATGTCATTAGGCTCAAAGGTCCTTTCCATGGAAGAAAGTAGGCCCTAGGGAGATGCACCTAAGCTTAACTATAGATAAGAGGAAACATAAGCTTCCAAGACTACTACCTAAGCAAAACCATGTCATAAACTTGTCCCCACCATTCCGAACTAAAGAATTACTTCCTTGGATTCAAGAGTCCTCAACGTGGACTTGTCCTTCTTCCAAACCTTCAAAAAATATTCAACTAAATGCTTGGAGGGGAATTCTCTCTTCCAACCATGCCTTACAAATTAATTCTTCTCCTCTATTTATACCTTTCAAACCAAACCCTAATAAATAAAATAATATTATAAGAGAGATAAAAACCCTAGAACTAGGGAGCTCCTCTTAGAGTAGCTTTAAAAAATGATTTAGTCACAAATTGACAAGCGTCAACTTCTCGCTAAGAACATTCCTCCAAGTATGTGAATAACATGCCTCAAATAATGTGTAATGCCCCCAAACGACCCTTGAGAAAGCTTCAAATGCCCTTCTTGAAGAGGGCATCCCTCATTAATAGGTTGATTCATGACCAAGCAACAAAAAGGTCATTATTCCCACCCTTAGAGTGGAACGCTCCTCATCACGTGACCCCTATTTGATCATGCAAATGCTTTTAGCACCACATGGAACCTTTCTAAGAAGGGTGTTCCTTCGTTGGCCTCTCTACTTGTCATGTGTCGTTCTTTAGCCCCCCTAAAAGGTAGGGAATTTCTCGTTTAATCTCCTTCCTTGCCACATATCATGCTCTGGACCTTCTATAAGGTAAGGCACTTCACCTTCTCCCTTCCTACTCACATCAACCATCCATGTGGTATCAGGCCTTTGGTTCAGCCTTGAAACAAAGTGCTCCATCAATAATACAACAAATGGTAATGTAAGGCATGTAGCCATGCCTCCAAACATGTGGAAGTGTAAACATCAAACTAATACAACCCTTGTTATTGCACAAGTTGTAGGTTGGAAAAAGCCCGACCCAACCACCAAATGGCAACAACTAAGAGGTCACATACCCACTGTCACCTTAGACATGTGTCCCCGTCATTTTGGAGGTGAGGTAGTCACCTCAAGGGGGGAATCTCGGTGACACTGAGGGGAATGAGATGTGTTATCCCCTAGCCTAGGGATAACTAAGGAGATTATGTCTCGAGGCCCACAAGTCCTAGACATGGAGTATCGAGAGCCATATTGACTTGAGCCTGGCCCTTGAGGGCCCATCCTTTTTCTTCAGCGCCTCCATCCTTTCAACAATAACAACATCCATACCATTGGCATGATCCTTTAGCAACAGTGGGTCTTGCTCCATGAGGTAATGAGTCTGGGTATCATGGTATGTGTCAATTTCATTCTCAAAACATTTGAATATGTGAATTTAATTCTTTTTGCTTCATGACGTGTGCTTGGACTTTATTCCTTTTGACTTGTCCATACCTGGGGGGATGACAGAATACCCTAGCAAGATGGTTCCCTTAGGAGTGAGTTGCCACTGGGTGGGTTCATGAAAGGCCATCATCTGTTCCCACCATACTTCTCACTTTTCATCATCTTCCCTCTCATCCATCCCCTGCATTGGTTCGAGCATTGGGTTTGCCAAGCTAGCAAAGGCTTGTACCTTGCCTTTTGGGAAGAAGGGGCTAAAAGCCCAGAGGGTAAAAGTAGTTGGCAAAAGATAAAATCCAAAAGAACAAAACCTTCAGATGCTTCGCCCAGGGATCCCTGAGAAAGAAATAAAAGGCTTCTTAGTAAGAAAATGGAGGGACCCATAAAATAAATAAACTCAAGACCTAGTTAGAGGATAGGGGGTCTTATCACGAGCCAGCCTATTAGGTCCATGGGCATGCAGTGGTACGACACTACCATTCAACTGGTCACCACGCTAGGGTAGTGGCTCTTGGTAGCATAGCTAAGAGAAAGGGGGTCTCATTACGAGCCAACCTTCTCATCTCCGTGAAATGCTTGTGGGTAACACTGTCACCATTGGTCACCATGCCAGGGGTGTCCCCTGGCTAGTCTCTTGAAGGAAAAAGAAATAAGATAAAAAAAAAGTAAAAAAGGCATTCAATGGGAATGGAAACACTTGCATCCATGCCAAGGTGTAACTCACCATCTTCAGAGGCACCCACAGGTAAGCCATACATTTCCCTGTCATCACTGCACCCATTTCCCAAACATCCCCATACCATCTCATGCACTTACATGACCTAGATTGGTCTTCACCTGAAAACATCCCACATCTAAGGAGAATTAGCCCAATAGGACATCCTGAAACCCTTTCCAAACCTGGCTTGTAGAATAGCATAACATCTTTGATCACTTGTCTGGGAAAGGGGGGTTTTATGCACATGTTTAGATAACTTGACTATTATATGTGATTGACATTGCTATGATCCCTGTGAATTATGAGCCCATGGAGGGCATACTTGTTGTTGTTGTAGGACCATGCCCGGCAGATAGGTACACATGGGGAGATGATTAGCTCAGACCTCCATAGGGCTAAAAGCCCACCAGATGGATGCTGAGACCCCAGCCAGGGTCAGACATATATCAGAGGCTTGCACCGGAGAGAGAGGAGGGCGTTCCACCAGAGATAGCTTGGCAGGCCTGGACCTAGGGGGTTCTTGCCCTCCCACCATGATGTTGGCCCTTGAAGGCCCTTAACGTCATCATTCAGAGCCTTGACGTCACTAGTTGACGCCCCCAGCTTAAGGACGGCATTGGTTGGCATGTGTGGTAGTTCCAGAGGGGTTTTGAGACCCAACGTTCCAGCAAGGAAGCTAACATCACCCTAGGAGGGGCATGACGTCACCCCAAAAAGCTCAAATTAGGGTTTTATTTGTCAAATTTATGTAAAATTAGATTTTCTCATGTAAACTGGCCATGTCGACCTTTTTGACCTAATTTTGTAAATAAAGGTCATTTTCATTGTATAAATAGGGGATTTTCCCCTTGTATTTTCTCATCATTCATTCGCTCACTAAGTAAGGTCTAAAATTTCGGCTCCTTTAAGGCTCTTTAGCTGAAATTAAGTGGTGCACAACTCTTGGAGGAGGCTTATATTGATGTGTTTTGGCATTTTTCTTGGTGGAAAGTCTTCAACTAGGCTAATTGCTAGATTATTCTTGGTGGATGTAAGTGAATTTCTGCAATTCTTCTTTACTTTGAATGGTTATGGTACATTTACTTTGCATTTTTCCAAGATTATGAAATTGCTAGCTTAAAACCCTAGGAGATCGAACACATGTTATTGTCCTTTTCTTAGTAGCTTTTTCACCTACTAGATTATGCTAGAAAGCCTATCATTTGAAGCATTGTGCTAGATCCTGTTAGCGATTATTTTTGTCATTTGGTGCAAAAACACCCAGGGCTGTAGATTGCACACGAAATGCCCAAGCACAGCACGGGAGAATCCCTGTTTTTCCAAGTAGCAGGTCAAGTGAGCGGGCAAAATGTCGTCGGCAGCCCCCCAAGATCTATTTTACAAAGCAGATCGACAGTCACCGGGTTTTTGGAGCTACCGAATTGCCCAAGGTTTAACGCAAAGGACAACTCTCGTATTTCACAGCGGGTTCGGGTCATCTGATCTAACTGGGACAGGTGGCAGCCTGTCGGCATATCGCGGATCGGGGTTTCGGAGAACAGGGAGCCCCCTGCTCATTGCACTTAAAAGTATCGATCGGCAAAACGTCGAGAGAGCCTTTGGCGCCAAGCCCACGGTCTCAGCCCTGGGTCATATCAAGCAAGCCTGCAAACAAGGGCGGCTCCCCTGTAAATATCGAGCACCCCCTCGTCCGTTCATCCTAAGGACACGTGTCGCAAGATCCGGCCGCGTCGGCGTTTCGACAGTCGGGAGTTCGTGGGGTGAGAGTTTCATGTTGTTAAACATCGCGAAACCCCGAACCCCGATAGCGCCGAAAGCATAGAAAGTGGGGCCCGTGGTATCACGAAGTGTTTTCAGCCGCCCATCTAGAGGGGACACCTGACAGCAAGTAGATCCATCTCGGCGCTTCGCCCATCGCGACTCCAACACGCAAAGAGAAACTCCGTTATTTTCCGATACGCGAGGTGCCGGGAGAATCTCGGACCCGGGCCCATGGCATCACCGGGAGAGGTAAGAACCATCAGATCTAGAAGGACGCGTGGTGCCAGATTAAGCCGTCTCGGCATATCGCTCATCACGATTTCAATCAGCAAAGATTAGCCCTTTCATATTCGTGAATGCCGAAAGCATATGGTCACAGCCCATGGTTACTTGGAGAGAAGGAGTTGCACAAAGAAAACCAAAAGCACCGAGTTCAGTTGCAGAGGAGATCATCGCGACCTCTAGGCGCCATCGGACCTGATCTTAACACTGTTTCTAGCATTGAAGTGAATGAAGGCAAGAGCGGGTGGTTGAAGCCTCCTTTCGTTCATTAAATGAGGGGAATGGAGAGTTTGGCGAGCCGCCTGCTCGCAGATGTCCTGTGTATCGATTCTCTCAACGAAGCCATGCCGAAGTCCTCGACTCGACAGAGAAGTCTGCGCACGCTAGCCGAGCACTTCATGGCTCAGCTACCCTCCTTACAGGAGCCATGCGTAGTTAAGGTGGCATTTAAAATAAGATATCAGTACGAGTTTGACTGAAGGGACATCAAGCCTTGAGTGACTGGGCACGCCTCTATGAGGTGAATTTTCCTGAGTATATAAACTCAGTATTTTGTATTTTGAAGTATCGATGGTTGAGCAGAGCTCCCGGTTGTAAAGCTTTAACGAAGAACTGTTATTCTGGTTATGCATGGACTTTTGAGACTTCTTGCCTTATGAATGTCAGTTTCTTTCACATCCTTGTTTACACTGTGTTAGAACAGCTCGGAATTGGAGGATCCGGTCGGGCTGTAGCTGTTATAGGATGATGTTGGATAGGATCAATGTAGCAGTTACGTTGTTCTAATCGGTCCTTGTGTTTTTCTCAGCGTTGAGTGACTTGGAATTGGAGGATCCAGTCAAGTCCCCTTTTCAGTTTCTTGTGACCCTGAACCAAGAGGATCTTGCATTCAGAGTCTTTCTTCTGCAAACCGTTGAAATCATGTTTCCCGAAGTCGTTTGTTCACCTTTCTTACCAAGTATTCCACCTATTCACCTCTTAATCAACCCACTGGCTGAAGTTAGATCAAGACCTCCTTTGCTCCTTACATGCCAGACCCAGTCCCTGAGTTAGAATGATATTTCCCCGAGTCTCTACCCACCTGATCATCCATTAAAACTATCGTGACATAAAATTGATGGGTGTCGGGCTCTGCTCCTGCAAGCAATCCAGGAGTGACTTCTGACGCTAACATTTCTTGCGTCGTTGCCGGGGACGAAGTTGAATATTTTCCCTGGGATTGAACGACAATGATTTAACTGATTTTGAAGGTGCATCAGATATCAGAATTATCAAGATTGTTGTTGTGCACCTGGAGACTCCGCTGGGGAGGACCTACTCTAGTAATTGTGGCTTTCAGAGGCAGGCATACGCGGTCTCATCCACAGTTGCCTCTATCTACGCCTGAAACAGATCCAGAAGAGGTGCTCAGAAAGGGAAAGGCCTCTGAAGAAGAAGCGTCCACCACTGAACTAGGTAATCCACCATATCCTTCTGTGGGAGCCCCTTTTTCTCCTCCTCAGTTTCTTGACAGACCTGTTTCTCAAGTTTCTCGTTTCCTAAATTTCGGGAGTGTTCCTGTTGAGTTTTCCTCTCCGGGTCTGGAACCGAAGGGACAAAACCTTGTCACTCCCCTTTCCCCTGAAACTGTACCTTGGCGTAGACTCGGGACCATAGAAGATTTCCCCACTCCTATATTTACTACCCCTGTGCAAAGAGAAGCATTTTTCGACTTGAGCTCGTTAGTCGTCTCCTTAAATCCCATCTTGTTTCCCACTCCACTTCGGGACTCATTCCCGGTAGCCCCCTCGCGAACCCCTTCTCCTCCCAGCTCCCCTCCACCTAATATTCCTATGGTTGGCGCTAATCCCCCTCCAAATAGAATGGACGCCATAGTCGCTGCCAGATATGCTCCCTTAATCCTACCCCATCCTGTGAATCCTCTTCCTGCTGGGGATTACTTGAAATACATGCCCAAGTTCACTGGGGAAGGAGACATAACTGTCGAAGAGCACCTGGCTGCTTTCTACAGTTATGCAGACAACCTCAACATTGAAAATGAAGATGTTTGGATGAGAGTCTTCGTCCAGAGCCTGGATGGCGAGGTGAGGAAGTGGTTTAGAGGATTGGCTCCAGGGTCTATTGCTGGGATTGAAGCTCTAGATAGTGCTTTCCTGAGGCAGTGGGGAGATAGGAAGGATTTCATGTATTACATGACAGAGTTCGGGTCTCTGAAGAAAATGGAAGGAGATTCTGTCTCTGACTTCTCCAAAAGATTTAATAAGATGTATAACAAAATCCCCGCCGAGATAAAGCCTTCAGAAGCCTCAGCTAAGATTTTGTATGCTAGCGCGTTCGGCCCCGATTTCTTCCTTTTGTTGAGAGAAAGGAGAGCTACCTCCTTAGCTCAGATGCAAGATGCGGCCATAGAGGTGGAATCCAATGTGTTAGCAGCTGATAGACTGAGGAACAAGGCCAACGCAGACAGGAGAAAAGGAAGGTCGGAAACCTCGACCTCTGACCCATTGGTGCCTCACCCTCAAGTGGATGAACTGACCAGGATGGTGAAGTCCCTGTCTGCAGAGATGGAGAGAATGAAGGTCGAGGGGAGGCAAGCATATAAGGGCCCTCAGAACGCCAAAAATAAAGGAGGTTTCAGGAGGCCAAATAATTTTACTCCCATGAATGTGCAAAGAGAGAAGGGGAGAGACAGAGAAGACCAGAAAATCCAGGCTCCTTTTCAAAACAATTTTGTGGTCGAGGAAGAAGAAAGAGAAACAGACGAGCTTGATCCTGAAATCCATTGCTTCGGAGACACTCCTCCTTTCCCTCATCTCACTCAATCAACCTACGAGGAGTCTCTCATGGACAGTCAGCTAAATGAACTAAGCAAGGGAGACAAGGCCAGTGGCAGCTCAGGCAGATATGATCTGAGGTCAAAGAAAAAGACTAAAGTACCTGACGTTCCTGAGTAGTCTACCAGGACAGAGAAACCTTCTAACGAAGCAGCAGATAGTCACAGAGGTAGGAAGATCCAACCCCTCTCTCCCATTATCCAGAGTCATGTTCCCAAAATAAGAGAAATCCCAAAACTCTCATCTTCTTTTAATTTCGAGCATGAAATTCAAAAATCAGAATCCCTATGCCCCTGACAGAATTAATTAAACATGAAGGGTTCAAAAAACGCTTCTCTGAGCTTTTACAGTCTGAGGTCTCGAACCTTCCCACGGACTTCATCAATTTGCAAGATGAAAAGCCTGCAGTTATCCTAGGTCCTATGGTAGAAGACAGGAATGACTCATCCCCTCCCTTCTACACTTCCTTGAACATACATGACAAGGTATTGCACAATTGCTTGATGGATTCGGGGGCTTCTCACAACCTCATGCCCAAAATTGTCATGGAGGAGTTAGGACTAGAAGTCACCCGAGCCTATCATGACCTCTATTCCTTCGACTCCAGAAAAGTTCAATGTCTAGGAGTCATCAAAGACCTGGTCGTGACCTTGTTTCAGTTGCCCATGAAAAGTGTGGTCATGGACATTATAGTGGTCGATGTCCCCCCCAAGTTCGGTATGTTATTATCAAGATCTTGGATAAAAAGACTGGGGGGAACCTTGCAGATGGACCTCACATACACTACTATCCTAGTGTTTGGAAGAGAGCATAGAAGGCTATACAGAGAAGCCCAGCTGGCATATATAATCAGTGATGATGCCAACCCTACCAATCATCCCATCTTTGCCTTGGACACTGACTTAGGCTCCAGTTTACTGCAACTCACCCATGCCCCCAAGCCTCCTCTCAAACTCAGAAAGCAACCCACTTCTCCTCGTGAACTTCCTCCTCCCATCACCCCCGTTTGGAAAATGTTTTTTGATGGAGCCTACTCCTAGGAAGGCGCTAGTGCTGGGGTGTTATTTGTGTCACCTGCCCAGGAAACCGTATCTCTATCATACAAATTAGAATTTGAAACCACCAACAATGTGGTGGAGTATGAAGCCCTTGTTCTAGGATTAAGAGCTGCAAGGGAAATGGGAATTCAGGAAGTAGCAGTGTTCGGAGATGCCGAGCTGGTAGTCCAGCAGATCAGAAGCACTTATCAGGCCAAGCATCCTCGACTCAGGAGTTACAGAAATGAGGTGTGGGACCTAATTGACAGTTTCTTCTCAACGTTTAACATTTCTTTCATCCCAAGAGAGGAGAACACAGTGGCAGATTCCTTGGCTACATCAGCAAGCAATTTCAAAGTACCCTTGCCGCCCAAATTTAGGTATGATGTAGAAGTAAAATACAGACCCTCCATACCTGACAACGTCAAACATTGGAAGGTGTTTGAGGATGATCTCGAGATCAAGAAGTTCTTGGAGATTATCGAAGAATTTTCAGAGATGCATATCGACCAAGATTCCGTCCGAGGAAGGGTTTAATGGGGGTAAGTTGTTGAGCAAAATAGCAAAGCATGACATTATTCAGCTGCCTAGCAATCACATTCCAAGGGGACTAGTCCCATTAGAGAGATTGTTCGATGGGAATGATGTGGCAGTAAAGGGCAGGCTTTCGGATGAAGATGCCGACACAGCTGAGTGCAACATTGGCACACCGGAGGAGCCTAAGTTTGTCAAGTTGTCGAGAAGTTTGACCGAGGAGAAGAGGGCTAAATATACAGAGTTGTTGAGAGAGTTTGTTGATGTGTTTGCATGGACCTACGAAGACCTCAAGACATATGACACATCAATCATTGAACACAAGATCCCACTGAAGGAAGAAGCTAAGCCATTTAGGCAGAAGCTAAGATAGATAAATCCTATGTTGTTGCCCGTTATGGAGAAAGAAGTAAAAAGATTGTTGGATGCACAAATCATTGTCCCATTGAGATATTCCGAGTGGGTGGCCAATTTGGTCCCAGTAAGGAAGAAAAGCAGAGAAATCAGGATCTGTGTCGATTTCAGGAATCTGAACAGAAGCTCAAAGAAAGACAATTACCCCCTACCCAAGATGGAACACATACTGCAGAGGGTAACTGGTGCATCCAAGATATCCATGATCGATGGGTTTTCTGGCTATAATCAGATATCGGTCATGCCTGAGGACAGGGAGAAGACAGCCTTCACCACTCCTTGGGGCACATTCATGTATGCCAAGATGTCGTTTGGACTAATGAATGCAGGAGCAACATTTCAGTGAGCCATGGATATATCCTTCATCGGAGAGAAGGACCAATTTGTGGTAATTTATCTGGATGACATCACGGTCTTCTCCAGGACAGACAAGGAGCACTGCTGCCACTTGAAGAAAGTTTTCCTGAAGTGTCGGAGATTTGGCCTATCCTTAAACCCCAAAAAATCTTTGTTCGCTATGCAAGAAGGGAAATTGTTGGGCCATATAGTATCAGCAGAGGGAGTGAGAATTGATCCCAGCAGGGTGGAGGCAATTCAGACCTTATCACTTCCCAGGTCTAAAAAAGAGGTTCAGGCCTTTTGGGGGAAAATTAATTTTCTAAGGAGGTTTGTCTCAAATTTTGCCGAGCTAGTGAAACACATCACGGCCATGCTCAGGAAGGGAAATGAGGTGAAATGGACCGCTAAGCCCAGGGCATCTTTTGACCAAATAAAAAGGGCATTGACTGAGACACTTGTGTTGATCAGTCCTGACTATTCCAAAGAATTCCTAATTTTCTCCTTTGCTTCTTTTGATACCATAGCAGCAATCTTGTTACAGAAAAACGAGAAGGGGCATGAGCAACCCATCGCTTTCTTCAGCAAGGCATTAAGAGATATGGAGACCAGGTATGAGATCATGGAGAAGCAGGCCTATGCCTTAGTGAAAGCCCTCAAAGCTTCCAGGATCTACGTCTTGCATTCGAAGGTGACAGCATACGTTCCTTCAGCTTCCGTAAAGGACATTCTTGTACAGCCAAACATAGATGGGAGAAGAGGCAAATGGATAGAAAAAATTCTGGAATTTGACTTGGAAATAAATCCCACCAAGCTGGTTAAGGGGCAAGGTCTAGCCAAACTACTGGTTGAATCCAATTGTGAAGCTTTGGGAGTTAGTTTCCTCAACACTCGCCCAGGAACTCAGCAAGCTGAGCTGCCCGGCCAATGCTCTCAAGATGGCTTATCGCTGGCAGATTGTGCCTGGTATCGTGACATTCTGTACTTTCTACAGGAATTGAAACCTCCGGATGGAATGGGTAAAAGAAGGGCAAGAGATTTAAATCTCAAGGCGGTCAGGTATTGTCTCATTGAACAAGTTTTGAACTGGAGAGATCCTTTGGGGATGCTACTGAGATGTTTGAACCCACCAGAAGCCCAGAAAGTTATGTTTGATTTCCATGAAGGCCTTTGTGGGGGGCATCATTTCTGGAAGACCACAGCTCATAAGATCCTCAGGGATGGATATTACTGGCCTACTTTATTCGCTGATGTCTGCAGAGGAATCAGAGCTTGCATCAAATGTCAAAAGTTCTCAAGAAAACAATAGCTCAAATCGCTGCCATTGAAGCCCATAGTATCTCCAACACCTTTTCAGCAGTGGGGGCTGGACTTCATTGGAGAAATTCATCCTCCCTCAAGCAGTCAACACAGATGGATCCTGACAGCAACAGATTATTTCACCAAGTGGATAGAAGTTGTCCCCACCAGAAGTGCATCTCACAAAGTAATTATCAGCTTCCTGGAGGATATCATAGCTAGATTCGGCTGTCCCAGCAGGATCGTCACCAATAATGCTGCTTCTTTCAAGTCCGAGCCTCTAATTAGGTTCTGTGAGCAGTGTCAGATCTCACTAATTCACTCCACCCCCTACTATCCCCAAGGCAATGGTTTAGCAGAGTCCTCCAACAAAATCCTAATAAGGATCATCAAAAGGCTGTTGGAAGACAACAAAAGGGCCTGGGATTCAAAGTTGAAGTTTGCTCTGTGGGATGATCGTGTGACAACGAAGAAATCTCTGGGCACTTCGCCTTTTCAGCTAGTCTACGGAGCAGAGGCGGTTTTTCCTACTCAGCTCGCCTTACCTGTGTCAAAATTCTTTCAAGACTATGAGGGAGAAACAGATCATATGATCAGGAGGATTCATCAGATAGTAGAAGTGCAACAGATCAGAGAGCGGGTGAGGACCACAGCTCATAGTCACCAAGAAAAGATCAAGCAGGCTTTCGACAAGAAGGTCAGGAAGAAAGAGTTCAAGATCGGGGATTTGGTACTTAAGTGGGATGCCCCCAGACAGGATAAAGGCAAACACAACAAGTTTGATACCCTCTGGATTGGCCCCTTCAAGATCTCTGAGATTTTCTCCAACAACACGTATGGGTTGCAAGATTTGGAGGGTGAAGAGGTTTTCAGCAGCCCAGTGAATGGGCATTTTCTGAAGAAATGTTTTATTTGAGCCTCAGACAGCTCCCTTGTTTGTAAATATTGTCCTTTAGTTCTTTATTTAGTTTCTTTTTGCATGTTTTCGACCTAATAAGTGACTCCATATCCCAATAGCAAGGCACTGAAGCTGCGGAAGGAGTTCTTAGAGCATCGCAGGGACGACTCTATCCCCCATGGAGCCTAATGTTAGCGATTATTTTTGTCATTTGGCGCAGAAACACCCAGGGCTGTAGATTGCACACGAAATGCCCAAGCGCAGCACGGGAGAAACCCTGTTTTTCCAAGTAGCAGGTCAAGCGAGTGGGAAAAATGTCGTCGGCAACCCCCCAAGATCTATTTTACAAAGCAGATCGACAGTCACCGGGTTTTCGGAGCTACCGAATTGCCCAAGGTTTAACGCAAAGGACAACTCTCGTATTTCATAGCGGGTTCGGATCGTCCGATCTAACTGGGACAGGTGGCAGCCTATCAGCATATCGCGGATCGGGGTTTCGGAGAACAAGGAGCCCCCTGCTCATTGCACTTAAAAGTACCGATCGGCGAAACGTCGAGAGCGCCTTTGGCGACGAGCCCATGGTCTCAGCCCTGGGTCATATCAAGCGAGCCTGCAAACGAGGGCGGCTCCCCTGTAAATATCGAGCGCCCCCTCGTCCGTTCATCCTAAGGACGCATGTCGCAAGATCCGGCCACATCGGCGTTTCGGCGGTCGGGAGTTCGTGGGGTGAGAGTTTCATGTTGTTAAACATCGTGAAACCCTGAACCCCGATAGCGCCGAAAGCATAGAAAGTGGGGCCCGCGGTATCACGAAGTGTTTTCAACCGCCCATCTAGAGGGGACACCTGGAAGCAAGTAGAGCCATCTCGGCGCTTCACCCATCGTGACTCCAACACGCAAAGAGCAGCTCCGTTATTTTCCGATGCGCGAGGTGTCGAGAGAATCCCGGACCCGGGCCCACGACATCACCGGGAGAGGTAAGAACCGTCAGATCTAGAAGGACGCGTGGTTCCAGATTAAGTCGTCTCGGCATATCGCTCATCGCGATTTCAATCAGCAAAGATTATCCCTTTCATATTCGCGAATGTCGAAAGCATATGGTCACAACCCATGGTTACTTGGAGAGAAGAAGGAGTTGCACAAAGAAAACCAAAAGCGTCGAGTTCAGTTGCAGAGGAGATCATCGCGACCTCTAGGCGCCATCGGACCTGATCTTAATATTGTTTCTAGCATTGAAGTGAATGAAGGCAAGAGCGGGTGGTTGAAGCCTCCTTTCGTTCATTAAATGAGGGGAATGGAGGATTTGGCGAGCCGCCTGCTCGCAGATGTCCTGTGTATCGATTCTCTCAACGAAGCCGTGCCGAAGTCCTCGACTTGACAGAGAAGTCTGCGCATGCTAGCCGAGCACTTCATGGCTCATCTACCCTCCTTACAGGAGCCATGCGTAGTTAAGGTGGCATTTAAAAGAAGATATCAGTACGAGTTTGACTGAAGGGACATCAAGCCTTGAGTGACTGGGCACGCCTATGTGAGGTGAATTTTCCTGAGTATATAAACTCAGTCTTTTGTATTTTGAAGTATCAATGGTTGAGCAGAGCTCCCAGTTGTAAAGCTTTAACAAAGCACTGTTATTCTGGTTATGCATGGACTTTTGAGACTTCTTGCCTTATGAATGTCAGTTTCTTTCACATCCCTGTTTACACTGTGTTAGAACAGCTCGGAATTGGAGGATCCAGTCGGGCTGTAGCTGTTATAGGATGATGTTGGATAGGATCATTGTAGCAGTTACGTTGTTCTAATCGGTCCTTGTGTTTTTCTTAGCGCTGGGTGACTTGGAATTGGAGGATCCAGTCAAGTCCCCTTTTCAGTTTCTTGTGACCCTGAACCAAGAGGATCTTGCATTCAGAGTCTTTCTTCTGCAAACTGCTGAAAGCCTATTGCCCGAAGTCATTTGTTCACCTTTCTTACCAAGTCTTCCACCTATTCACCTCTTAATCAACCCATTGGCTGAAGTTAGATCAAGACCTCCTTTGCTCCTTACATGCCAGACCCAGTCCCTGAGTTAGAATGATATTTCCCCGAGTCTCTACCCACCTGATCATCCATTAAAACTATCGTGACATAAAACTTATGGGTGTCGGGCTCTGCTCCTGCAAGCAATCCACGAGTGACTTCCGACGCTAACAGATCCCTACCATTGTAGCACTCTAGCATCATTTTCTTCATCAAGCCATTATTTACTTCAAGCTTGAGCTAAAGAAGAAGGAAAATCATTAGGGCCTAGGATTACCTACTTCCTGGTAGTCGTTTTCCTTCTAGGGCTTGTTGATTGAGGCCTTGGGTTACCAACACCTCAACCTTCAACCCTCTTTGTCCTTAGTTTACATATTATTATTTGATTCCTCCAAGATTGTTGTTGCAGAAAGTGACTCCATTAGCCCTAAAGACACTGATCTAGACCTTCTATTTGATTGATTGATGAGAACAACACTTAAAACTTTTACCTCAAGCTATTTACTAACCTTTCCTAACCCTATATTAGACTAATTCACTAACCTTCTTGTTGTTGTTACAAAAGTAACCTACAACCAATTATTACAGCAGTAAAATCTCTTAAAAGCAATTGCAAAAGTTGATTTTTGCATTGCCTCATTAGCTTCTGACAAGTGCTAGTATATTACTATTGTTGGATTATCATTTTTTGTCATTGTGAAGCTTATTTAAGGCATTTAATGTGAAGCTATCATCTTGTATACATTGTTGTTATAGAATTTTTGTTTCCTTCATCTTGCATCAACTTATTGCTTTTATCGACAAGTCCAAGGTTTTATGAAGCACTAACATCAAATTGTACTTGCAAAGAATATTGTTTTCTTGTTGCTTTGTTATGGGCAAGTACACTCAAGCATATCATTGCTTCATTTGCTAAAACTTTGGGACTTTCTGATCAGTGTGACTTGTGAGAGGGGATAACTTTCTTGATATCTAAACCTAGGTTATCATCCTTAAATAGAAAGAGGTGCCTTATTAAGGTGATAGTGATAGGACAACCTCATGTTACGCCAATTTGCCCTTCTTTAGCCTTTCCCTTTGGGACAAGTACAGCTTGTGCAATAACAAGATGGAAAAGGATGAAGATGGAGAGGAAGTTCCTAGTGGTCAATTCTAAATGGTATGAAAGTCCTGGAAAAGAGTCTTGGGAAGGTCCAAGGGTTGTCAAGTATGTTGAGTAACCTGCAAATGGTGAAGTACACAAGAAAAACAAGCATATATCCAATTAAGTTTGTTGTCCCTATTATCGCACAGTTTGTAGTTTAGGTCATAGGCTAAAGGATAGAGACCAAACTGGCGTAACAGGAACCTTCCCCACCCAATGTCACCTCGATGGGGAGGTTCTTTCTATTTAGGGAGGTTAGCCCAGGGGAGACGTCCCCGACA
>ML784417.1:603094-615815 GCA_009831015.1 Picea engelmannii
TTGCAAGAAAATTTACTTACATGTCATGAAGAAAAGCATAAGCAAACCCTAGTTGTAAACCTTCCTTGAGAGAAATGCCATAAAATGCCAAAAATATCCTTCCAATAGCAAGTGCACCTCACTTATGCAGCAAATATACCCAATAAGGGCGCAAAAATCAGACCTCACCAGTGTGAGTCAATTGTGTTATCTCAAAATGAGGGAAAACATCCTCAATTTATATCATCCAATGACCTTTAATTAAAAATTAGGTCATTACAATAGCCGACAAGGATAATAACTAAAAATCATACTGGCTTACATTAAACTGCCTAAAGAAAACCCTAAATGAGCAGTAAGTAGAACATCTAGCCCCTTTGAGGGAGACGTTGGCCCCTTTTAGGGCAAATCTCAGCACTGGAAGACAAACGTTGGCCCTCTCTGGGCCTCCAAACTCTGCCACACGTGCCAAACTGCCCTGTAAAGCTGCCAAGCGCTGGAGGTGACGTCTAGGATCTCTGGAGGATGTCCTGGGTCAACAGAGGGGCACGTTCCACCTGCAGTGGGTCAACCCCCTAGGGCTAGGCTCAGCCAAGGCATCCTGGATGAAAATGTCCTTCTTCTCTCGTGCAAAGGCTCGACCAATCACTGTCATGTCTTTTCCCCTGATGAGGTCCCAGCAACCATCTGATGGGCTCTTCAGCCCCATGGAGGTCCGAACTAATCATCTCCCCATGTGTATCGGTCCACTTGGTACCTGTCCATCGGGCATGGTCCTGCACATCAAAAACTTCGCCCTCCATGGGCTCATCAGTCCTCGGGATCATAGCAATGTCAATCATATTTCATCATTAATTTTATCAAATGCATGCATAAAACCCCTAGCATATCACCTAATAGCTCAAAGACATTACAATGACCTGATATACAAGGCTGAAGAAAAAGACAAAGTGCCCTATTGGGCCAGGATCCATAAGAAAAGGAAAGTTCCCAAAGGATATCATCCAAGCCATGTAATATGAGGTGGTCTGGTCTAAGGATGTCCAGACATAGTGAAAGACAGGGGTGGATATTATCCGTCGGTGCCTTTGTAGGAGGTGAGTTGTACCTGTCATGGATGCAATTCTTTCCAAGCCCTTTATCACCTTTATTCTTTCTTTTCTTTATTGTTTTTTCTTTCTTTTTATTTCAAGGTCTAACTAGAGGACACTGCCTTAACGTGGTGACCAGAGCTGACAATGTTACCCACGAGTACTTTCACAGAGATGATAAGGTTGGCTCGTGATGAGACCCCCTTTCCCTTGGCCATGCAACCAAAGGTCATTGCCCTGGCGTGGTAACCAGATAATGGCAATGTCATACTGCTAGGTACCTATGATCATAATGGGTTGGCTCGTGATGAGACCCCCCATCCTCTTGGCTAGGTCTTGTTTTGTATATTTTCTTAGGATCCCTCTTGTTTCTTATTGAGAGGCTTTTTATTGCCTTCTCAGGGATCCCTGGGCAAGGCATCTCTAGGTTTTATTTTATGGTTTTTATCTCTTACCAGCTGCTTTTACCCCCTGGGCCATTAGCCCCTTCTTCCCACAGGATAAGGTGTAACCCCATAAATAGGGCATCCTAATGTCTAGACTAGGGGAATGGGATAGATGAATGGGAGGTAAGATGTAAAAGTGATATAATGATGGGAGCGGACGATGGCTCTTCAAAATCCCCCCTGGTGGCTAACCAAAACCTATGGATATAAGCTTGCTAGGGCACCCCGTTAATTCCCCCAACCATGGTCAAGTGGGTTAGTGTAAGATCCAAGCAGTCGTCAGAAATGTAAGGAATTTGATGCATATATCTGAAATTTATTTTGATCAAACATGACACATACCATGATACCTGGACCAATTACCTCATGGAGCAAGAGTCTTCTCTGATGCAAGTCCAAACCAAAGGTGATGGATGTTGTTGCTGCTGACAGGACAGGTCTGATGAAGAAGAAGAAAGATGGGCCCTCCAGGGCCATGCTCAGGTCAATCCTGCTCTCGGTACTTCATGTCTAGGACCTGTGGGCCTCGAGACATGATCTCCTAGCTATCCCTAGAAATCGAGGATAGCAGTCCCTAATAGCAGTTGTTAGTAACAATGTATATCAGCAATAACATGGAATCATAAGCTACAAGATAAATGTTAGAAATCAAGTGAAAGATACAAGAGAAAGACTAGCTAGATACCACCAAAACTCAAGGTTAAAGACCAAGATACTAGCATGAAAAGACAAGGTTGGTGTAAACACTTTTTACAGCAAATTATATCATCCTTATGGTTGTAACAATCAATATATTATAGCAAGAAAATCAGCCACTAAAACTCCTCCAAACTTTGCCAAAACGTTCGCTAGAGTAAGTAAAGCAAGTGTGAAAACTTTGGGCAATTTCCAAAGGTTGATTATAGAGTTATTCAAGCAATTAGATTAGGGTTTTTGCAGCCCTAATGGCTGAAGATGCAAATTTGTAATAGCAGCAAGAACTATCCCTTTGATGGGGATGCCCCAGTGGTTGTGAGGTGCTCTAAGCACAAGGAACACAATCCAAGTAGCAAAAAGTAAATAGACAAGAAATCATGTTTCCCAATGCAATATTTTGTTTCTCCAATGCAAGATTAGTGCCTTTAGTTATGGGTTGTTGGCCCTCGACCAAGTTTTGAGGAAACATTGGTCGTGTTTGACCACTTTTGAGACTTCGACAGGCTGGTCAAAGATGGAGCACCCAGGCGAACCTGAGATCGCAGGATCTCACTTATTTTGTGGGCTTGTGGACCCAGCAAAGGGGTTTTATTAGGGTTTATGTAATGGGTTATGAGATGTCGGCCCATGGGTTTACCCATGTTTAGGCCTTTTGTAAATGTATAAATAAGTAGCTAAGTGATGTAAAGATAGTTACTGTTTGGGCTTAGTGCATGACTAGTTGGCTTTGTGCAAGAGTATGTTAAGACTTGCAAAGTTAAGTGCAAATGTTTTGTAAGTTTCTTTGTGCATAGACGTTGTATGTAAGGCTCTGCGCCTCGACCGGATTTTGGGAAGGAGGATCTGGTGCACAGTGCGCAGATCTCTTGTCCTCTGCGGAGTTAGGCTATGTGGCTTTGTGCACAGGAGCCGATGAATGTGAGAAGATTGAAGACTAATAAAGAAAAAGAAAAAGATTGGTGGACATAGCCCCACACTGGGGTGAACCACGTATATCTTGTGTTTGATGTGCTTTGTGTGATGTTGTTGGTGTTGTCTATGTTGTTTACATGTTAGTGCGTTGATCTTTATATATGTTAGATAGATATATGGATGCTTAGTGCTCTATTGATGGTAAATGAATGTTAGATTTGAGCTAATGCTATGCGCTAAGTAGTTGAAAGTACTTGATCTTTATTGTTATTGCGATGATCAGTAATAAGGGTTTAGTCTGCGATGTGAATGAGACTCATGAACTAATGCATATTATTGGTTGAGTGCTTTGTTAAGTGTTGTAATCACATATCTGTGTCTCAGCTTGGTTGTAGACACATGTGTCATGCAACCCCCCTGTCTCTACCTCGGGTGAGACTTCATCTGCTTTGCAGGTGTTGCTGAAAGGGTCGGTAGTTAGGGTTTTTTTGGTGCGTTGTTAAAGCGTTGAACCTTGGGTCTGCCCCTGTGCCAACAAATGGTTCCGTTGTCGAGACCTGAAAATGTGATTACTGGGAACTGAAGAAACTCTGTGCGTAGATCTGCGGCTGAAGTGCGCAATATTCTAATCGACTTGTGAAGCTCTGTGCTAAGAAAGAAAACTTGATCTGAAGAAAAGAGATAAGATCTTAAAGCTTTGTGCTCTGGTAAGGGTAATATAAGTAGAAATTTTTGTTTCGAAAACATGAATCTAGGTATGTTTGATAGGTTTTGTCCTAATCTGAAAGCTAGGGCACAGTTAGAAGAAAGAGTTGATCTGGATAGAGAAAGATATGTTATTCCTATGCATAGAAAGAATTTTTGGACTAATAAATGGATGCAGAAACCTAGAAAGAATTTTTGCGGAATGCAGGTCCAACACTGTGATCCCAATGCACAGTCCAAGAAAGGTTCGGGATCATTTAAAAGAAAGAGAGGACTGGCACTATGTTATAATTGCAGAAGACTGGGACATCTTGCTAAGGAATGCCCTGGTACAGGTCCTATTTGTCTTTGTTGTAAAGCTATTGGTCATGAGGTTGAGGATTGTCCAAGAATGATTGCTAAAGTTGAAAAGATGAACATGAGACAAGAAAACTATAAAGAAGGTCAAGAGACTAAGGATATGTTAGAGAATCATAAAGAGAAAGAATCAGAGACTATGTTAGTGCAGTTAAAAGAAGTAATGGATGATCATAGAGACATCAATTTACCAGAGATCCTGAAACAAAAACAGCACATAGTTACAAGAATAGAAGACTTCGACATAGACTATGTATTGGATGAAGAAGCACATGTGAATATCATGCCAGAAAGCACTTGGGAAATTTTTGGAAAGCCTGTTATGGTACCTTCATTGGGAAGGGTAGGCTTGTTTAAAGGAAAGATGATAACCCTATGTGGAAGAGTTACTAATGTACCTATGATTGCACATGAAGCATCGACTGAAGAAGAATTTGAAGTCATTAAGTTTATTGAGAACAACACTCCTTTCTCACTTTTGTTAGAAAATATTTGGATTGAGAATGATCAAATCAGAAGGAAAGCAGAGGAGGAAGTTATAGAGCAGAAAAAGTAAGAACTAAGGGACTTCATAACCAGAAAAATAGAGCGACTAATAGAAGAACAAGAAGATAAGTCGAAGCAACAGAAGACAAGAGAATTAGTTGTCGAAGTTGAAAGAATGCAGGAAGACTTGAAGAACCTGTCCATGCAAGAAAGAAGCATAGCCACCCCGGAAATAGTAAGGGAACAGACATTAACCTTAGAATTTGTAAGAACACATCAGCAGTGCGAAGTCACTTTACTAGGAGAAGATAAGAACAAGAATGGAAAGAGGATCCCATAAATTGTTAGAGAAGCTCAGATCACAGGAAAGAAGGCCAGGAAGATCATTAAAAAGAAAGCAAAGTTAGAAAAATTACAGGAAGCCACAGAGAACAGAAGGAAGACTTCGCAGGAGACAGATCCACAAAAGTTGAACCTCGCTGAAATAGCAGAACCACGCAGAATAGGACTTCGGTACGACGAAGCTATATGACCGTTGGAGGCACTCCGACCATTAGAATGATGCTCCAGAACGGATAGAAACGCAGTTATTGACGGAAAGACCGCCATTGGACCATTGAACCCACGCCATAACAAATGGATGCACATTGATGGACGCATTCCTACCCGTTGGAGGGATCTATTACAACGCTTGCTTATTTAACCCGTCGGACGCTGCGTCGGGACCACTTTTTTCCACCCATGATTATCCAAGCTAGCAGAGAATCGATTCCATATTGCATTGTGATTTCTAGACCTCGCCATCCGTTGATTACCTCGCTTATCTGTTCACCTACCCGATCTATTTGATTACCAGTGTGAATATCGGGCGAAGCTAGTGCGTTAGAGAAGTTTGTCGAGGAGATCCTCGTGGAGCTCATGGCTGAGAAAGTTATGTTTGTAGGAATACGGGCATCGTCGACTGGGGGACTGCAAGCATCCCCTTCGACTGCACGTCGTTCTAGTCAAACCGCGACTGAGAAGCGAAGCAAGCACCGCGACGATCTAGCTAACGCGAAGCAGATCTCGTCGATCTTACCTGACTACATCCCGCCTTTGGCTGGCGCGGTTAACTGCGACAACATCCCATGGGATTTCGAGTACACATTGATCATTGCGTACATCCCAAAGGGGATACATGTAGTTGGACCCCAGTTAGGACAGATCCCAGCTCTGAAGAACGATTACAACCTCGATGACAGAAACAACTACGCGATGCTCGCGCCATATAGATACCTGATGAAGATGACTGGGAAGAAGCCGTGCATAGTCTCCCAGTCGTGGATAAAGGAGCTCACACAGTCCACGATCTTGAATGTAATGAAGATTCCTCACTTTGGTCGACATCAGGATGTTAACACTTGCGTTAAACTCCTCTTGTCGTGCTATCATGGAGGATATATGTGGCTCGATAGGCATGTCATTGTGTATCCGACGTTGATCCGCCTCATCACAGGGCTGAGCATGCAGGGACCGGACCTGCAGCAGTTCTACCCTGGGAAGACTTCAGATCGCTCCCTGGCACAACACATAAAGGAATATTATGGCAATGTAGAAAAGGGAAAGCGAGGCTACAGGTAGCCTCCATCCAGGATGGCGCAGTGCGCCTCACTTGCCAACTTATAGCTGGCAAGCTCATCAGAAAGAACCGTCTGACACAGGTCACTGGGTTCGTAGTAGACCTCGCAGGGAAGTGCGTAGAAGGAATACAAATGAACTAGGCGAGTTACCTCATTAATGAGCTAGAGAAGGACTGTCGCGAAGCGCAGGATCAGGGGTATGAATTTTATTTCAGTTGGTTACTGGTACTAATCACATTTGTCGCTTGGCAGATGTCGAAAGGAGTGACATTTCCAGAAGTTGAGGCATCAGAGTTGTTGGCCGCAAGGTTCTCCACCTTGTGGTATACAATCGAGCACGGTGTTTCATGCCTACTACCAGCAGCTAAAGCGTGTTATTAAGGCATTTCTACGAATGACACCGAACACATTGCACCAGTACAGACCGCTAGCGAAGTTCCACACATATTGACACTTTATCTACATCATTGCACGCAGGGATGAGAGTAAGGAGTTGCAATCCTATTATGATTTGACCGACGAAGACATGCAGCATATCACCAAAGAATGGCCAGCAGAGTTCCTTGTATCAGTGGAAGATGCAGAACTCTCTGACCCCGACATCATAGGAAGTCCTTTGGTCACCCGAGTTGAGCATGATGGATAGACTAGCGTGAAGAAAAAGAAGAAAAAGGAGGAAATGCAGAACATAGAAACTGATGAGGAGAACAGCGCCTCGGAGGAAAGTGGGCCTGACTCGTCCACGGGAGGAGGAGAAAACGAAGTGAATCAAGAAGGAGGGGAAGAAGGAGAAAAGCAAGAAAAAGGCAAAGTTACACCGCCAAAGGATCCCCTTACCGAGGCCGAAACATCAAAGAAGAGGAAGGTTTCTCCGCATAAACCCTTGGCAACAAAGAAGGCGTGCGCCACTAAGCCCAACATGAAGGCCACGCTCACAGTGGATGATGTCGATCTCATCATCACAACTGTGGAGGATGCTTCAAAAGATATCTTGTAGCATTATGGAGCAAAGCAGGAGACCTTGTATGAAAGACTAGAAAAGGAGTTGAAGGAGATGCAACAAGCTATCCATTCGAGCCGCGCAGTACCTACTGCGCCTTCTTCGTCGCAGATTGCAGAATTGGGGGATGAGCCTGCCCAATTACGAAGGCTAGCAAATGCAATAGAGGCTCAACTTCATCGAGTCCATGAAGAGAAGGAGAAGGCTACAGAAGCCTTGAAGCAAGAAAAGGAGGAGGTCTTAGAGCAACTTCGAGTTGCACAGAAGGGGAAAGATTAAATTCAGGTGATGTACGAGGAAGACAATGCGAAGATTAAAAGACCAGTTCCTCGCAGAGAAGACTGCAGTTAAAGAAGCAGTGACTAAAGCACTTCACTCTGTGTCGGGCTTGGCATAGGAGGAACCAAAGTCAGTCGAGATGCAAGTAGGGAAGCTCGTTGAGGCCATCCAGCAGCTTCAAGCAAGGATAACGGATTTAGAGCTCCAAGTAGTGTCGAGCACTCTGCAAGAAGTGTGTGATCAGAGGGAGGAAGCCGCCAAGAATGCAATTGGAAGGATCGGAGTCCTCACCTTAGAATGTAAACAGTTGAGTGATCAAAGTGCGCAAACCTACGAACGCCTCGCAGAAGACTCGGAGCTGAGGAAACTGGAAGCACAGCTACAGGAGGTGAAGTAACAGATATCCACCGTGCAGGCGCAGATGAAGCTACTCACTGTAGTTGAGAAAATGAAGAGATCACAAGAGCAGCACGCAGTCCAGCAACAAATTACTGCCATCCAAAGCAGAGTCATGGAAGTTACACAAAGACTACAGTCGGTGCAGGACGAAGCCTGCACGATTTTTGAAGAGATTGAAGGACAAGGCTCGCAGCTAGAACAAGTGGTTGCGACAGTGGAACAACGCCTGGAAGAGCCTGTTACAGGGCAAGTGATTTAAGAGTCCGTTGAGCATGAAGCTTTGGCGAAGCAGCAAGTCGAGGAAGCTCGAGCTAAGCTCAAGGCCTTCGAAGCAGTGTTGCCCAGATCTGAGTGACTCAGGAAGAGTCACAGGTGAGTGTTGGGGGATTGTTGGCCCTCGACCAAGTTTTGAGGAAAAATTGGTCGTGTTTGACCACTTTGAGACTTCGACAGGTTGGTCCAAGATGGAGCACCCAGACAAAGCTGAGATCGCGGGATCTCACTTATTTTGCGGGCTTGTGGACCCAGCAAAGGGGTTTTACTAGGGTTTATGTAATAGGTTATGGGATGTCGACCCATGGGTTTACACATGTTTAGGCCTTTTGTAAATGTATAAATAAGTAGCTAAGCGATGTAAAGATAATTATTGTTTGGGCTTAGTGCATGACTAGTTGGCTCTGTGCATAGACGTTGTATGTAAGGCTTTGTGCCTCGACCGAATTTTGGGAAGGAGGATCTGGTGCGCAGCGCGCAGATCTCATGTCCTCTGCGGAGTTAGGCTCTGTGGCTTTGTGCACGGGAGTCGATGAATGTAAGAAGATTGAAGACTAATAAACAAGAAGAAGAAGATTGGTGGACGTAGCCCCACACTGGGGTGAACCACGTATATCCTGTGTTTGATGTGCTTTGTGCGATGTTGGTGTTGTCTATGATGTTTATCTGTTAGTGCATTGATCTTTATATGTGTTACATAGATAGATGGATGCTTAGTGCTCTATTGATGGTAAATGAATGTTAGATTTGAGCTAATGCTATGTGCTAAGTAGTTGAAAGTACTTGATATTTATTGTTACTGCGTTGATCTGTAATAAGGGTTTAGTCTGTGATGTGAATGAGACTCGTGAACTAATGCATATTGTTGGTTGAGTGCTTTGTTAAGTGTTGTAATCACAGATTTGTGTCCCAGCTTGGTTGTAGACACATGTGTCTTGCAAACCCCCCTGCCTCTACCTCGGGTGAGACTTCATCTGCTTCGCAGGTGTTGCTGAAAGGGCTGGTAGTTAGGGTTTTATTGGTGCATTGTTGAAGCGTTGAACCCTGGGTCTGCCCCTATGCCAACATGGGTTAATGGGGTCAAAATGAAAAAGCTAGGACTACTAAGCCCTTCGAGGTGTAAATCCTCTTACTTCCCAAGGTAAGTAGCCTAGCTAGGGTTTGAAATTGAGAGGTGTAAATCCTCTTACTTCCTCAATAGAACCCTTGCAAAATAAATTTAAAAGATTGATAAAAATGGTGGAAACTAGGATAGGGGTATATATCCTTATACTCCCTATCTAGACTTGGCCAAAACAACTTTAACTTGAATTACCAATGATTATAACAAAGTAAAGAACCATACCACTTCAAGAAAAACCTTTAACATGCCAATGCAAACCACCACAATAAGCTAGAAATGACCTCCAAAGGCTAGCACATCATCATCAACTCCACAACCAAAGAGAAACCATATCATAGCACAAGAGAGAAAAAAACCCCAAGGGTAGCGAAAATTTCAGTCCAAGTACTTCTCACAAGATCTTATGATAAAATGAGATCTTATGATCTCTTATTTATACAAAATGTCACTAAGATAGTTCGTCCACATAATTAACGGTAAAACACAAAACTAGGAGTCAACAACCCTAATCTTGCCCCTTTTTACAAAGTAATATTAAACAATTCACTTTATTTTCACTTTTGCACAAAGAAAAACCCTAGTTTATAAAGATGTCACCCCTTTCGAGGACGTTTTCGCACTAGGAGAAGGTCGTTGGTGATGGAGTAGTGTAGAAAGGCTTCCCAAAGACACATGTCAAGCATTCAAATAACTTTCTTCATGGTCAAAGCCTCAAGCCCCTCAAAACTGTTAAGTTTTGGGCTATTATTAGGTTTCTTTTCAATTTACTAGATAACAATAGCATAGGTAGGATCACTGAGAGAAACACAATCACAAGATACACAACATTTATCCTGGGAAACCCTCATGGGGGAGAAAACCCAGCAAAAACTTCTGTAATATAGATAGCCAAGACAATAAACCAAACACTAGAGAATATTCTCCACTGAGTAATGTGTCTCTCTCTCTCTTCCTTCTTCCAGCAACTGGCAACTGCATCTTCCTTCAAACTTGCGCACTGGATGAGTGAGCTAAGTGAGTGATCAAATGAGGCATTGGCTTCCTTTATTTATACAAATTGGCAGGTGTTGGAAAGGTGTCTCTTCATCGGGCAAGGTTGACTTGTCTTATGAGTGGTTAAAACCACTTTAAATAGCCTGGGGGCTGACTTCTCACTTTGCATAATATATTTAGGGTTTGACCAATCCACGAAGGGGGATTTGGTCAATTACAATGCCTGACATGATCAATCCACAAAAGGGGATTGATCTAATGAATAATGACTCAATAGTAAATAGAACACTCTTTGCAGTTACAATATTTCAACACTCTCCCTTAACAAGAAGAGTATTATACAACATCATCAGGAGAGAGAGAGAGAGAGGGCGGCAACATCTAGAACATTGATTGGCATATCTATAAATCATCGGAAGTTTTTCTCATCATCAATATCATCATTCACAACATGGAGTTGGAATGGCATCATCATCTGCATCAACATGGATTAGTATAACACCGATACATAATCATCAATAACAGCACAAAGCTGATACAACATCAACAACAGCAATATCACAACACAAAGTTTGGAGCATCATCAATCAGCATCACAACACGAAGGCTGGAGCATCATCAACAACAACAGCATCACAGCACGAAGGATGGAGAATCATCAACATCAGCACTAAGTTGGAAATCTTCAGCACGAAGCTGGCATCACAACAACATCAGCACGAGGCTGGAAATCTTCAGCACGAGGTTGGCATCACAACAACATCAGCATGAGGTTGACATCACAACAACATCAACATGAGGCTAGAAATATTCATCACGAGGCTGGCATCACAACAACATCAGCATGAGGCTGGAAATCTTCAACACGAAGCTGGCATCACAACAACATCAGCACGAAGCTGGAAATCTTCAGAACTAGGATGGCATCACAACAACATCAGCACAAGGCTGGAAATCTTTAGCACAAGGTTGGCATCAACAACATCAACACGAAGCTGGAAATCTTCAGCACAAGGCTAGCATCAACAACATTTTGTGGTACTTTGACAGATTCAAAGGATCTTCCCAGGAATCAAAAATATTCCCTAGGATATGAAATCCTAACAAAGCTACCACGTGGTACTCTGACAGACCCAAAGGATATACCCAGGAATCATAAAATTCCCTAGGATATAAAATCTTAACGGAGCTGCCACTATTGATCATGATACCATAGTATCATCTGCACCACTCCCCCTTTCGAGGGAGGTCCTTTCGGACTATACCAAGCTTGTCTCGAAAATGCTCAAACTTTACACGAGACAGGGGCATGGTCAACACATCTGCAACTTGTTAATCACTGCCAACACATTGGAGCTTTAAAGCTCCCCTCTACATCATATCATGAATGAAGTGATACCGAATCTCTATGTGCTTCGACTCATCATGGAACACATCATCTTTATATAACTCTAGTTATCACATAGGATCACGATGGCTTCCATCTCCAAATTAAATAGATCTGTCAACAACATCTGAAGCCATATGGATTCACAACTGGCGAAACATGCAACAATGTATTCTGCTTTTGTCGTGCTGGGAGAAATGTTGGATTGCTTCCTACTCTGCCATGAAGTCATGGCTAACCCGAGACTGAAAAAACATCCCAAAGTGTTCTTTCTGTTAGAGACACTTCTAGCTCAATCTAAATCAGTATATCTATACAATCTGAAGTCGTGATCTCTAGTATAATAGAGACCAAAATCCAATGTACCCTTAAGGTATCTCATCATATGTTTTGCAGCAACAATGTGAACACGTCTCGGTTCTACCAGATACTGACTCAAGGAAAAACATATATCTGGCCTGGTATTCGTTAGATACATCAACGAACCAATAATTTGTCTGTACAGAGTAGCATAAACCAATTCTAACGATGTATCTACCAGGAGCTTCAACTTCGTTTCCATGGGTGTGTACATGGATTTACATTCCAACATGTTAAACCTCTTCATTATTTCAACTACATACTTCCCTTGATTAAGGAAGATCTTCTCTGGGCTCTGCCAAACTTCAAGATCTAAGAGATAAAGCATTAGGTCTTTCATCAAACTTTGTAGTGGGCTTCTTCTGCAATCTGTGATGAGCTTGTCTTCATCTTGCCAAGAATACATCATCTACATATAGTAGTAACATCACTGGCTCATCATTCATAACCTTGAGGTAAAAGGTTAGAATCACCTTTACTCTTGGTAAAGCCCAAGCTCGTCAGGAAACTGTCAGTTCTACCATATCAAGCTCTAGGAGCTTGCTTCAACCTGTACAGAGCCTTCTTCAACCTGCAGACCTAAGTCTTTCTATCTTCAACTTCAAACTAAATTTTC
>ML784417.1:632797-647563 GCA_009831015.1 Picea engelmannii
GATTAGATGAAGAGACAACTTCCAGGACTGGGACACAAATGCCATGAGAAGACTAGATCGTAGCTTTAGAAACTTGTAGGAGATATGAAATCTCATGGGAAGACTCCCTTGTTTCAGTAATTGAGAAGGAAGCCAGTCAGAAAGACTAGGATATGGATTCTTCCATGAGACTAGAAGAGAAGTCAATATTGACTTCCAAGATTAATATAAATAGATCAAGCATGTTGCAGATGTACAAAGCCTGATGTGTGTCCAAAGGATTCTCCCAGCAAGAGGGAGAAGACTATGACGCGACACTTACTCCAGTAATTGGAGAAATAGTCTAGTATTTATGAAGACAACCAGAACAACCATGATTCATATATAGTATGAGATTCAGGGGGAGCAACCCCCATATTTAAAATTGAGTGGCAGTTGGTGCATTACATTAGTTGGGTCATGGAGACATGACTACAATAAAAGATAGAGTTACCTCCATGAAAGAAAAGAGCTACCTTCAATATCAATTATTGAGCCACTCTCAGTTTCAGATAAAGTTGTTTCCATGATGGAGTAGACGAGTTACTCTCATATTTCAGTAGCCACAGTGAGAATGAAGCAGTCATTCTCAGCTTCAGAGCAGCTGCAGGTGCAAAGTCCCAGTTCCAGAAGGAACAATTGCAGAAAGAGGAGAGGACATACTCTAAGGCAGTGAGACAGATAGTGCTTTGCAGAAAACACATAGAGCTAACACATGATTGTGCAGATTGAGTTGCATCCGAGCAAGTGTACCAGATTGGTACAATGTAATGTGAAAATTTAGTTTGAAGTTGAAGATAGAAAGACTTAGGTCTGCAGGTTGAAGAAGGCTCTGTACAGGTTGAAGCAAGCTCCTAGAGCTTGATATGGTAGAACTGACAGTTTCCTGACGAGCTTGGGCTTTACCAAGAGTAAAGTTGATTCTAACCTTTACCTCAAGGTTATGATTGATGAGCCAGTGATGTTACTACTATATGTAGATGATGTATTCTTGGCAAGATGAAGACAAGCTCATCACAGATTGTAGAAGAAGCCCACTACAAAGTTTGATGAAAGACCTAATGCTTTATCTCTTAGATCTTGAAGTTTGGCAGAGCCCAAAGAAGATCTTCCTTAACCAAGGGAAGTATGTAGTTGAAATAATGAAGAGGTTTAACATGTTGGAATGTAAATCCATGTACACACCCATGGAAATGAAGTTGAAGCTCCTGGTAGATACCTCGTTAGAATTGGTTTATGCTACTCTGTACAGACAAATTATTGGTTCGTTGATGTATCTGACAAATACCAGGCCAGATATATGTTTTTCCTTGAGTCAGTATCTGGCAGAACCCAGACGTGTTCACATTGTTGCTGCAAAACATATGATGAGATACCTTAAGGGTACGTTGGATTTTGGTCTCTATTATACTAGAGATCATGACTTCAGATTGTATAGATATACTGATTTAGATTGAGCTGGAAGTGTCTCTAACAGAAAGAACACTTTGGGATGTTTTTTCAGTCTCGGGTTAGCCATAATTTCATGGCAGAGTAGGAAACAATCCAACATTTCTCCCAGCACGACAAAAGCAGAATACATTGTTGCATGTTCCGCCAGTTGTAAAGCCATATGGCTTCAGATGTTGTTGACAGATCTATTTGATATGGAGATGAAAGCCATCGTGATCCTATGTGATAACTAGAGTTATATAAAGATGATGTGTTCCATGATGAGTCGAAGCACATAGAGATCCGGTATCACTTCATTCATGATATGATGCAGAGGGGAGCTTTAAAGCTCCAATGTGTTGGTTGTGATTAACAAGTTGCAGATGTGTTGACCATGCCCCTGTCTCGTGTAAAGTTTGAGCATTTTTGAGACAAGCTTGGTATAGTCCGAAAGGACCTCCGTCGAAAGGGGGAGTGGTGCAGATGATACTATGGTATCCTGATCAATAGTGGTAGCTCCGTTAAGATTTTATATCCTAGGGAATTTTATGATTCCTGGGCATATCCTTTGGGTCTGTCAGAGTACCGCGTGGTAGCTTTGTTAGGATTTCATATCCTAGGGAATCTTTTTGTTTCCTGGGAAGATCCTTTGAATCTGTCAAAGTACCACAAAATGTTGTTGATGCCAGTCTTGTGCTGAAGATTTCCAGCTTCGTGTTGATGTTGTTGATGCCAGCCTTGTGCTGATGTTGTTGTGATGCCATCCTAGTGCTGAAGATTTCCAGCTTCGTGCTGATGTTGTGATGCCAGCTTCGTGCTGAAGATTTCCAGCCTCATGCTGATGTTGTTGTGATGCTAGCCTCGTGATGAAGATTTCTAGCCTCGTGTTGATGTTGTTGTGATGTCAACTTCGTGTTGATGTTGTTGTGATGCCAACCTTGTGCTGGAAATTTCCAGCCTCGTGTTGATGTTGTTGTGATGCCAGCTTCGTGCTGAAGATATCTAGCTTAGTGCTGATGTTGATGATGCTCCAGCCTTCGTGCTGTGATGCTGTTGTTGTTGATGATGCTCCAACCTTCGTGTTGTGATGCTGATTGATGATGCTCCAAACTTTGTGTTGTGATATTGCTGTTGTATCAGCTTTGTGCTGTTATTGATGATGATGTATCAATGTTATACTAATCCATGTTGATGCAGATGATGATGCCATTCCAGCTCCCTGTTGTGAATGATGATATTGATGATGAGAAAAACTTCCGATGATTTATAGATATGCTAGTCAATGTTCCAGATGTTGCTGCCCTCTCTCTCTCTCTCCTGATGATGTTGTATAATACCCTTCTTGTTAAGGGAGAGTGTTGAAATATTGTAACTGCAAAGAGTATTCTATTTATTATTGAGTCATTATTCATTAGATCAATCCCCTTTTGTGGATTGATCATGTCGGGCATTGTAATTGACCAAATCCCCTTTTGCGGATTGGTCAAACCCTAAATATATTATGCAAAGTGAGAAGTCAGCCCCCAGACCATTTAAAGTGGTTTTAACCACTCATAAGACAAGTCAGCCTTGCCCAGTGAAGAGACACCTTTCCAACACCTGCCAGTTTGTATAAATAAAGGAAGCCAATGCCTCATTTGATCACTCACTTAGCTTACTCATCTAGTGCACAAGTTTGAAGGAAGCTGTAGTTTCCAGTTGTCGGAAGAAGGAAGAGAGAGAGACACACATTACTCAATGGAGGATATTCTCTAGTGTTTGGTTTATTGTCTTGGCATTGTATTGGCTATCTATATTAAGGAAGATTTTGCTGGGTTTTCTTCCCCATGAGGGTTTCCCAAAATAAATGTTGTCTATCTTGTGATTGTGTTTCTCTTAGTGATCCTACCTATGCTATTGTTATCTAGTAAATTGAAAAGAAACCTAATAATAGCCCAAAACTTAACAGTTTTGAGGGGCTTGAGGCTTTGACCATGAAGAAAGTTATTTGAATACTTGACATGTGGCTTTGGGAAGCCTTTCTACACTACTCCATCACCAACGACCTTCTCCTAGTGCGAAAACGTCCCCGAAAGGGGTGACATCTTTATAAACTAGGGTTTTTCTTTGTGCAAAAGTGAAATTAAAGTGAATTGTTTAATATTACTTTGTAAAAAGGGGCAAGATTAGGGTTGTTGACTCCTAGTTTTGTGTTTTACCCTTAATTATGTGGACAAACTATCTTAGTGACATTTTGTATAAATAAGAGATCATAAGATCTCATTTTAGCATAACTCTCCCTCTTGTGAGAAGTACTTGGACTGAAATTTTCGCTACCCTTGGGTTTTTTTTTTCTCTTGTGCTATGATATGGTTTCTCTTTGGTTGTGGAGTTGATGATGATGTGCTAGCCTTTGGAGGTCATTTCTAGCTTATTGTGGTGGTTTGCATTGGCATGTTAAAGGTTTTTCTTGAAGTGGTATGGTTCTTTACTTTGTTATAATCATTGGTAATTCAAGTTAAAGTTGTTTTGGCCAAGTCTAGATAGGGAGTATAAGGATATATACCCCTATCCTAGTTTCCACCATTTTTATCAATCTTTTAAATTTATTTTGCAAGGGTTCTATTGAGGAAGTAAGAGGATTTACACCTCTCAATTTCAAACCCTAGCTAGGCTACTTACCTTGGGAAGTAAGAGGATTTACACCTCGAAGGGCTTAGTAGTCCTAGCTTTTTCATTTTGACCCCATTAACCCATGTTGGCATAGGGGCAGACCCAGGGTTCAACGCTTCAACAATGCACCAATAAAACCCTAACTACCAGCCCTTTCAGCAACACCTGCGAAGCAGATGAAGTCTCACCCGAGGTAGAGGCAGGGGGGTTTGCAAGACACATGTGTCTACAACCAAGCTGGGACACAAATCTGTGATTACAACACTTAACAAAGCACTCAACCAACAATATGCATTAGTTCACGAGTCTCATTCACATCACAGACTAAACCCTTATTACAGATCAACGCAGTAACAATAAATATCAAGTACTTTCAACTACTTAGCACATAGCATTAGCTCAAATCTAACATTCATTTACCATCAATAGAGCACTAAGCATCCATCTATCTATGTAACACATATAAAGATCAATGCACTAACAGATAAACATCATAGACAACACCAACATCGCACAAAGCACATCAAACACAGGATATACGTGGTTCACCCCAGTGTGGGGCTACGTCCACCAATCTTCTTCTTCTTGTTTATTAGTCTTCAATCTTCTTACATTCATCGACTCCCGTGCACAAAGCCACAGAGCCTAACTCCGCAGAGGACATGAGATCTGCGCGCTGCGCACCAGATCCTCCTTCCCAAAATTCGGTCGAGGCACAAAGCCTTACATACAACGTCTATGCACAGAGCCAACTAGTCATGCACTAAGCCCAAACAATAATTATCTTTACATCGCTTAGCTACTTATTTATACATTTACAAAAGGCCTAAACATGTGTAAACCCATGGGTCGACATCCCATAACCTATTACATAAACCCTAGTAAAACCCCTTTGCTGGGTCCACAAGCCCGCAAAATAAGTGAGATCCCGCGATCTCAGCTTTGTCTGGGTGCTCCATCTTGGACCAACCTGTCGAAGTCTCAAAGTGGTCAAACACGACCAATTTTTCCTCAAAACTTGGTCGAGGGCCAACAATCCCCCAACACTCACCTGTGACTCTTCCTGAGTCACTCAGATCTGGGCAACACTGCTTCGAAGGCCTTGAGCTTAGCTCGAGCTTCCTCGACTTGCTGCTTCGCCAAAGCTTCATGCTCAACGGACTCTTAAATCACTTGCCCTGTAACAGGCTCTTCCAGGCGTTGTTCCACTGTCGCAACCACTTGTTCTAGCTGCGAGCCTTGTCCTTCAATCTCTTCAAAAATCGTGCAGGCTTCGTCCTGCACCGACTGTAGTCTTTGTGTAACTTCCATGACTCTGCTTTGGATGGCAGTAATTTGTTGCTGGACTGCGTGCTGCTCTTGTGATCTCTTCATTTTCTCAACTACAGTGAGTAGCTTCATCTGCGCCTGCACGGTGGATATCTGTTACTTCACCTCCTGTAGCTGTGCTTCCAGTTTCCTCAGCTCCGAGTCTTCTGCGAGGCGTTCGTAGGTTTGCGCACTTTGATCACTCAACTGTTTACATTCTAAGGTGAGGACTCCGATCCTTCCAATTGCATTCTTGGCGGCTTCCTCCCTCTGATCACACACTTCTTGCAGAGTGCTCGACACTACTTGGAGCTCTAAATCCGTTATCCTTGCTTGAAGCTGCTGGATGGCCTCAACGAGCTTCCCTACTTGCATCTCGACTGACTTTGGTTCCTCCTATGCCAAGCCCGACACAGAGTGAAGTGCTTTAGTCACTGCTTCTTTAACTGCAGTCTTCTCTGCGAGGAACTGGTCTTTTAATCTTCGCATTGTCTTCCTCGTACATCACCTGAATTTAATCTTTCCCCTTCTGTGCAACTCGAAGTTGCTCTAAGACCTCCTCCTTTTCTTGCTTCAAGGCTTCTGTAGCCTTCTCCTTCTCTTCATGGACTCGATGAAGTTGAGCCTCTATTGCATTTGCTAGCCTTCGTAATTGGGCAGGCTCATCCCCCAATTCTGCAATCTGCGACGAAGAAGGCGCAGTAGGTACTGCGCGGCTCGAATGGATAGCTTGTTGCATCTCCTTCAACTCCTTTTCTAGTCTTTCATACAAGGTCTCCTGCTTTGCTCCATAATGCTACAAGATATCTTTTGAAGCATCCTCCACAGTTGTGATGATGAGATCGACATCATCCACTGTGAGCGTGGCCTTCATGTTGGGCTTAGTGGCGCACGCCTTCTTTGTTGCCAAGGGTTTATGCGGAGAAACCTTCCTCTTCTTTGATGTTTCGGCCTCGGTAAGGGGATCCTTTGGCGGTGTAACTTTGCCTTTTTCTTGCTTTTCTCCTTCTTCCCCTCCTTCTTGATTCACTTCGTTTTCTCCTCCTCCCGTGGACGAGTCAGGCCCACTTTCCTCCGAGGCGCTGTTCTCCTCATCAGTTTCTATGTTCTGCATTTCCTCCTTTTTCTTCTTTTTCTTCACGCTAGTCTATCCATCATGCTCAACTCGGGTGACCAAAGGACTTCCTATGATGTCGGGGTCAGAGAGTTCTGCATCTTCCACTGATACAAGGAACTCTGCTGGCCATTCTTTGGTGATATGCTGCATGTCTTCGTCGGTCAAATCATAATAGGATTGCAACTCCTTACTCTCATCCCTGCGTGCAATGATGTAGATAAAGTGTCAATATGTGTGGAACTTCGCTAGCGGTCTGTACTGGTGCAATGTGTTCGGTGTCATTCGTAGAAATGCCTTAATAACACGCTTTAGCTGCTGGTAGTAGGCATGAAACACCGTGCTCGATTGTATACCACAAGGTGGAGAACCTTGCGGCCAACAACTCTGATGCCTCAACTTCTGGAAATGTCACTCCTTTCGACATCTGCCAAGCGACAAATGTGATTAGTACCAGTAACCAACTGAAATAAAATTCATACCCCTGATCCTGCGCTTCGCGACAGTCCTTCTCTAGCTCATTAATGAGGTAACTCGCCTAGTTCATTTGTATTCCTTCTACGCACTTCCCTGCGAGGTCTACTACGAACCCAGTGACCTGTGTCAGACGGTTCTTTCTGATGAGCTTGCCAGCTATAAGTTGGCAAGTGAGGCGCACTGCGCCATCCTGGATGGAGGCTACCTGTAGCCTCGCTTTCCCTTTTCTACATTGCCATAATATTCCTTTATGTGTTGTGCCAGGGAGCGATCTGAAGTCTTCCCAGGGTAGAACTGCTGCAGGTCCGGTCCCTGCATGCTCAGCCCTGTGATGAGGCGGATCAACGTCGGATACACAATGACATGCCTATCGAGCCACATATATCCTCCATGATAGCACGACAAGAGGAGTTTAACGCAAGTGTTAACATCCTGATGTCGACCAAAGTGAGGAATCTTCATTACATTCAAGATCGTGGACTGTGTGAGCTCCTTTATCCACGACTGGGAGACTATGCACGGCTTCTTCCCAGTCATCTTCATCAGGTATCTATATGGCGCGAGCATCGCGTAGTTGTTTCTGTCATCGAGGTTGTAATCGTTCTTCAGAGCTGGGATCTGTCCTAACTGGGGTCCAACTACATGTATCCCCTTTGGGATGTACGCAATGATCAATGTGTACTCGAAATCCCATGGGATGTTGTCGCAGTTAACCGCGCCAGCCAAAGGCGGGATGTAGTCAGGTAAGATCGACGAGATCTGCTTCGCGTTAGCTAGATCGTCGCGGTGCTTGCTTCGCTTCTCAGTCGCGGTTTGACTAGAACGACGTGCAGTCGAAGGGGATGCTTGCAGTCCCCCAGTCGACGATGCCCGTATTCCTACAAACATAACTTTCTCAGCCATGAGCTCCACGAGGATCTCCTCGACAAACTTCTCTAACGCACTAGCTTCGCCCGATATTCACACTGGTAATCAAATAGATCGGGTAGGTGAACAGATAAGCGAGGTAATCAACGGATGGCGAGGTCTAGAAATCACAATGCAATATGGAATCGATTCTCTGCTAGCTTGGATAATCATGGGTGGAAAAAAGTGGTCCCGACGCAGCGTCCGACGGGTTAAATAAGCAAGCGTTGTAATAGATCCCTCCAACGGGTAGGAATGCGTCCATCAATGTGCATCCATTTGTTATGGCGTGGGTTCAATGGTCCAATGGCGGTCTTTCCGTCAATAACTGCGTTTCTATCCGTTCTGGAGCATCATTCTAATGGTCGGAGTGCCTCCAACGGTCATATAGCTTCGTCGTACCGAAGTCCTATTCTGCGTGGTTCTGCTATTTCAGCGAGGTTCAACTTTTGTGGATCTGTCTCCTGCGAAGTCTTCCTTCTGTTCTCTGTGGCTTCCTGTAATTTTTCTAACTTTGCTTTCTTTTTAATGATCTTCCTGGCCTTCTTTCCTGTGATCTGAGCTTCTCTAACAATTTATGGGATCCTCTTTCCATTCTTGTTCTTATCTTCTCCTAGTAAAGTGACTTCGCACTGCTGATGTGTTCTTACAAATTCTAAGGTTAATGTCTGTTCCCTTACTATTTCCGGGGTGGCTATGCTTCTTTCTTGCATGGACAGGTTCTTCAAGTCTTCCTGCATTCTTTCAACTTCGACAACTAATTCTCTTGTCTTCTGTTGCTTCGACTTATCTTCTTGTTCTTCTATTAGTCGCTCTATTTTTCTGGTTATGAAGTCCCTTAGTTCTTACTTTTTCTGCTCTATAACTTCCTCCTCTGCTTTCCTTCTGATTTGATCATTCTCAATCCAAATATTTTCTAACAAAAGTGAGAAAGGAGTGTTGTTCTCAATAAACTTAATGACTTCAAATTCTTCTTCAGTCGATGCTTCATGTGCAATCATAGGTACATTAGTAACTCTTCCACATAGGGTTATCATCTTTCCTTTAAACAAGCCTACCCTTCCCAATGAAGGTACCATAACAGGCTTTCCAAAAATTTCCCAAGTGCTTTCTGGCATGATATTCACATGTGCTTCTTCATCCAATACATAGTCTATGTCGAAGTCTTCTATTCTTGTAACTATGTGCTGTTTTTGTTTCAGGATCTCTGGTAAATTGATGTCTCTATGATCATCCATTACTTCTTTTAACTGCACTAACATAGTCTCTGATTCTTTCTCTTTATGATTCTCTAACATATCCTTAGTCTCTTGACCTTCTTTATAGTTTTCTTGTCTCATGTTCATCTTTTCAACTTTAGCAATCATTCTTGGGCAATCCTCAACCTCATGACCAATAGCTTTACAACAAAGACAAATAGGACCTGTACCAGGGCATTCCTTAGCAAGATGTCCCAGTCTTCTGCAATTATAACACAGTGTCAGTCCTCTCTTTCTTTTAAATGATCCCGAACCTTTCTTGGACTGTGCACGGGGATCACAGTGTTGGACCTGCATTCTGCAAAAATTCTTTCTAGGTTCCTGCATCCATTTATTAGTCAAAAAATTCTTTCTATGCATAGGAATAACATATCTTTCTCTATTCAGATCAACTCTTTCTTCTAACTGTGCCCTAGCTTTCAGATTAGGAGAAAACCTATCAAACATACCTAGCTTCATGCTTTCGAAACAAAAATTTCTACTTATCTTACCCTTACCAGAGCACAAAGCTTTAAGATCTTACCTCTTTTCTTTAGATCAAGTTTTATTTCTTAGCACAAAGCTTCACAAGTCGATTAGAATACTGTGCACTTCAGCCGCAGATCTACGCACAAAGCTTCTTCAGTTCCCAGTAATCACATTTTCAGGGCCCGACAACGGAACCATTTGTTGGCACAGGGGCAGACCCAGGGTTCAACGCTTCAACAACGCACCAACAAAACCCTAACTATCGACCCTTTCGGCAACACCTGCAAAGCAGATGAAGTCTCACCCGAGGTAGAGGTAGGGGGGGTTGCATGACACATGTGTCTACAACCAAGCTGAGACACAGATATGTGATTACAACACTTAACAAAGCACTCAACCAATAATATGCATTAGTTCATGAGTCTCATTCACATCGCAAACTAAACCCTTATTACTGATCATCGCAGTAACAATAAAGATCAAGTACTTTCAACTACTTAGCACATAGCATTAGCTCAAATCTAACATTCATTTACCATCAATAGAGCACTAAGCATCCATATATCTATCTAACATATATAAAGATCAACGCACTAACATATAAACAACATAGACAACACCAACAACATCACACAAAGCACTTCAAACACAGGATATACGTGGTTCACCCTAGTGTGGGGCTACGCCCACCAATCATTTTCTTTTTCTTTATTAGTCTTCAATCTTCTCACATTCATCGGCTCCTGTGCACAAAGCCACAGAGCCTAACTCTGCAGAGGACAAGAGATCTGCACACTGTGCACCAGATCCTCCTTCCCAAAATCCGGTTGAGGCAAAGAGCCTTACATACAACGTCTATGCACAAAGAAACTTACAAAACACTTGCACTTAGCTCAGCAAGTCTTAACATACTCTTGCACAAAGCCAACTAGTCATGCACTAAGTCCAAACAATAACTATCCAAGAGATCTGCGCACTGTGCAGCATATCCTCCTTCCCAAAATCCGGTCGAGGCAAAGAGCCTTACATACAATGTCTATGCACAAAGAAACTTACAAAACACTTGCACTTAGCTCTGCAAGTCTTAACATACTCTTGCACAAAGCCAACTAGTCATGCACTAAGCCCAAACAGTAACTATCTTTACATCACTTAGCTACTTATTTATACATTTACAAAAGGCCTAAACATGGGTAAACCCATGGGCCGACATCCCATAACCCATTACATAAACCCTAGTAAAACCCCTTTGCTGGGTCCACAAGCCCGCAAAATAAGTGAGATCCTGCGATCTCAGGTTCGCCTAGGTGCTCCATCTTCAACCAGCCTGTCGAAGTCTCAAAAGTGGTCAAACATGACCAATGTTTCCTGAAAACTTGGTCGAGGGCCAACAACCCATAACTAAAGGCACTAATCTTGCATTGGAGAAACAAAATATTGCATTGGAAAACATGATTTCTTGTCTATTTACTTTTTGCTACTTGGATTGTGTTCTTTGTGCTTAGAGCACCTCACAACCACTGGGGCAGCCCCATCAAAGGGATAGTTCTTGCTGCTCTTACAAATTTGCATCTTCAGCCATTAGGGCTGCAGAAACCCTAATCTAATTGCTTGAATAATTCTCTAATCAACCATTGGAAATTGCCCAAAGTTTGCACACTTGCTTTACTTGCTCTAGCGAATGTTTTGGCAAAATTTGGAGGAGTTTTAGTGGCTGATTTTCTTGCTGTAATATATTGATTGTTACAACCATAAGGATGATATAATTTGCTGTAGAAAGTGTTTACACCAACCTTGTCTTTTCATGCTAGTATCTTGGTCTTTAACCTTGAGTTTTGGTGGTATCTAGCTAGTCTTTCTCTTGTATCTTTCACTTGATTTCTAACATTTATCTTGCAGCTTATGATTCCATGTTATTGCTGATATACATTGTTACTAACAACTGCTATTAGGGACAACAAACTTAACTTGCTTGTTCAATTAGTTATATTGCAATATATGCTTGTTTTTCTTGTGTCTCGGGCATGTACTTCACCATTTGCAGGTTACTCAACATACTTGGCAACCCTTGGACCTTTTCAATAATCTTTTCCAAGACTTTCATACCACTTAGAATTGACCACTAGGAACTTCCTCTCCATCTTCATCCTTTTCCATCTTGTTATTGCACAAGGTGTACTTGTCCCAAAGGGAAAGGCTAAAGAGGGGCAAATTGGCGTAACAGGAGGTTGTCCTATCACTGTCACCTTAATAAGGCACCTCTTTCTATTTAAAAATGATAGCTTAGGTTTATATATCAAGAAAGTTATCCCCTCTCACAAGTCACACTGATCAGAAAGTCCCAAAGTTTTAGCAAATGAAGCAATGATATGCTTGAGTGTACTTGCCCAGAACAAAGCAACAAGAAAACAATATCTTTTGCAAGTACAATTTGATGTTAGTGCTTCATAAAACCTTGGACTTGTCGATAAAAGGAATAAGTTGATGCAAGATGAAGCAAACAAAAATTCTATAACAACAATGTATACAAGATGATAGTTTCACATTAAATGCCTTAAATAAGCTTCACAATGACAAAAAATGATAATCCAACAATAGTAATATACTAGCACTTGTCAGAAGCTAATGAGGCAATGTAAAAATCAACTTTTGCAATTGCTTTTAAGAGCTTTTACTGCTGTAATAATTGGTTGTATGTTACTTTTGTAACAACAACAAGAAGGTTAGTGAATTAGTCTAATATAGGGTTAGGAAAGGTTAGTAAATAGCTTGAGGTAAAATTTTTAAGTGTTGTTCTCATCAATCAATCAAATAGAAGGTCTAGATCAGTGTCTTTAGGGCTAATGGAGTCACTTTCTGCAACAACAATCTCTAAGGAATCAAATAATAATATGTAAACTAAGGACAAAGAGGGGTGAAGGTTGAGGTGTTGGTAACCCAAGGCCTCAATCAACAAGCCCTAGAAGGAAAACGACTACTAGGAAGTAGGTAATCCCAGGCCCCAATGATTTTCCTTCTTCTTTAGCTCAAGCTTGAAGTAAATAATGGCTTGATGAAGAAAATGATGCTAGAGTGCTACAATGGTAGGGATCTAGCACAATGCTTCAAATGATAGGCTTTCTAGCATAATCTAGTAGGTGAAAAACCTATTAAGACAAGGACAATAACATGTGCTTGATCTCCTAGGGTTTTAAGCTAGCAATTTCATAATCTTGAAAAAATGCAAAGTAAATGTACCATAACCATTTAAAGTAAAGAAGAATGGCAGAAATTCATTTACATCCACCAAGAATAATCTAGCAATTATCCTAGTTGAAGACTTTCCACCAAGAAAAATGCCAAAACACACCAATATAAGCCTCCTCCAAGAGTTGTGCACCACTTAATTTCAGCCAAAGAGCCTTAAAGGAGCCGAAATTTCAGACCTTACTCAGTGAGCGAATGAATGATGAGAAAATACAAGGGGAAAATCCCCTATTTATACAATGAAAATGACCTTTATTTACAAAATTAGGTAAAAAAGGTTGACATGGCCAGTTTACATGAGAAAATCCAATTTTACATAAATTTGACAAATAAAACCCTAATTTGAGCTTTTTAGGGTGATGTCATGCCCCTCCTAGGGTGACATTAGCTTCCTTGCTGGAACGTTGGGGCTCAAAACCCCTCTGGAACTGCCACACGTGCCAACCAATGTCGTCCTTAAGCTGGGGGCATCAACTGGTGACGTCAAGGCTCTGAATGATGACATTAAGGGCCTTCAAGGGCCAACATCATGGTGGGAGGGAAAAACCCCCTGGGTCTAGGCCTGCTACGCCATATCTGGTGGAACGTCCTCCTCTCTCTTCGGTGCAAGCCTCTGGTATATGTCTGACCCTGGCTAGGGTCTCAACATCCATATGGTGGGATTTTATCCCTATGGAGGTCTGAGCTAATCATCTCCCCATGTGTACTTGTCCGCTGGGCATGGTCCTGCAACAACAACAAGTATGGCCTCCATGGGCTCATAAGTCACAGGGATCATAGCAATGTCAATCATATATAATAGTCAAGTTATCTAAACATGTGCATAAAACCCCCCTTTCCCAGACAGGTGATCAAAGAAGTTACGCTATTCTACAAGCCAGGTTTGGAAAGGGTTTCAAGATGTCCTATTGGGCTAATTCTCCTTAGATGTGGGATGTTTCCAGGTGAAGACCAATCTAGGTCATGTAAGTGCATGAGATGGTATGGGGATGTTTGGGAAATGGGTGCAGTGATGACAGGGAAATGTATGGCTTACCTGTTGGTGCCTCTGAAGATGGTGAGTTGCACCTTGTCATGGATTCAAGTGTTTCCATTCCCATTAAATGCCTTTTTTATTTATTTTTATCTTATTTCTTTTTCCTTCAAGAGACTAGCCAGGGGACACCCCTGGCGTGGTGACCAGTGGTGACAGTGTTACCCACAAGCATTTCACGGAGATGAGAAGGTTGGCTCGTGATGAGACCCCCTTTCTCTTGGCTATGCCACCAAGAGCCACTACCCTAGCGTGGTGACCAGTTGAATGGTAGTGTCATACCACTACATGCCCATGGACCTAATTGTTAATGTTTATGCCATTATTATAGTTCTTTGCATTTCGATAGATAAGAGCACCATAAGAACAAGATCACTAAGAAATACACATTCACAAGAGACACAATATTTATCCTGGGAAACCCTCTAGGGGAAGAAAACCCAACAAAAACTTCCTTATCATAAATAGCTTATACAATGTTCAAGAGATAACTCAAACCAATACAGATAGTCCTCCCCAAGAGATGCACCACTCTTCTCCCTCTCTCCAACTGGTAATTGCAGCTTGCCTCATAAGAGAATGAGCAAGTGAGTTGTGTGTTAGAAGTGAGTTGCTAGCCTCCTATATATACAAAACTGGCACGTGTGAAAGGTCACAACTGGCAGGGCCGACCTCTCACTCTGGGTGGGTAAACCCACCTTTAATTAATTATGGGTCTTCCATAATAACTGTTGGGGCCGACTTCTTATTCTGCCCTTTGTAATTGTTCGATGACCAATCCGCAAAAGGGGATTTGGTCCTTATACAATTACCGACATGATTAATCCTCAATGGGGATTAATCCAATAACAATA
>ML784417.1:651644-663165 GCA_009831015.1 Picea engelmannii
AGCTTCAACATGCAACACTGATCAAGATAATTTCATAACAAATAGATGCATATTAGAATAATCACACCTGGGTTGCATCATTCCTCTGAATGTGTTGGATCTTGAGATCCTTCTGGATCTATGGCAAAAGATCCATTCTCCTATAAAGACTCTTTAGGGTTTAACCATTAACCATATGTGAGTATATACCTCGGATAGTATTTGCAGGTAGTGGCTCCATCTGGTAGCAACGGTAATCATTACCAAAAACTTCAAGAGTGATTGCAACTTGTTCTACGGCTGCAACTGCAACTGGTACTGTAACTGCAGCTGGTTCTGAGACTGCAACTGCAACTGCAACTTAGGGTTTTATGAGGAAAACCTGATTTTTCAAACTTCGAATTTTGAAATTTTGATCCAGTGGATAGATGCGCTGGGTTGAGGCGAGTTAGCTGGTGCAGTCGGAATTTCGAAATCCAACTTTTACCCCCTCAAACTTGATCTGTGGATTTTTGGACTGGTGCTTCTGGTTTTCTGGTACTCTAGTACTTCTGGTACACTGGTTTTCTGGTACTTTGTGAAACTAGGGTTTCACTTTCCGAGAGATCTAGCCACTGAAAGGTGCGCTCTAAGTGCCAAAATGATCCTTGGGGGAGGGCGCAACTTTCTAAGTGGTTTTAGGGCTAAAAATATTCACTTTTGCAAAACCCTAATTTTTGGGTACGGTAACAATGACGTTTTTCCTCTTGCGAAATATGGTTCCTTCAGGTTGGCTCTGAAACCATGTTAATGTTTATGCCATTATTATAGTTCTTTGCATTTCAATAGATAAGAGCATCATAAGAACAAGATCACTGAGAAATACACATTCACAAGAGACACAATATTTATCCTGGGAAACCCTCTAGGGGAAGAAAACCCAACAAAAACTTCCTTATCATAAATAGCTTATACAATGTTCAAGAGATAATTCAAAACAATACAGATAGTCCTCCCCAAGAGATGCACCACTCTTCTCCCTCTCTCCAACTGGTAATTGCAACTTGCCTCATAAGAGAATGAGCAAGTGAGTTGTGTGTTAGAAGTGAGGCGCTAGCCTCCTATATATGCAAAACTGGCACGTGTGAAAGGTCACAACTGGCAGGGCCGACCTCTCACTCTGGGTGGGTAAACCCACCTTTAATTAATTATGGGGCTTCCATAATAACTGTTGGGGCCGACTTCTTATTCTGCCCTTTGTAATTGTCCGATGACCAATCCACAAAAGGGGATTTGGTCCTTATAGAATTACCGACATGCTTAATCCTCAATGGGGATTAATCCAATAATAATAATAATAATAATAATGAAATGATTAATCCGCAATGGGGATTTAATCCAATAATAAAATAATAATAAGAATGCTCTTCGCAGTTACATTATTTCAACACTAATAGGCTGGCTCGTGATGAGACCCCCTATCCTCTAACTAGGTCTTGAGTTTATTTATTTTATGGGTCCCTCCTTTTTCTTACTGAGAAGCCTTTAATTGCTTTCTCAGGGATCCCTGGGCGAAGCATCTGAAGGTTTTGTTCTTTTGGCTTTTATCTTTTGCCAACTACTTTTACCCTCTGGGCCTTTAGCCCCTTCTTCCCAAAAGGCAAGGTACAAGCCTTTGCTAGCTTTGCAAACCCAATGCTCAAACTAATGCAGGGGATGGATGAGAGGGAAGATGATGAAAAGTGATAAGTATGGTGGGAACGAATAATGGCCTTTCATGAACCCACCCAATGGAAACTCACTCCTAAGGGAACCATCTTGCTAGGGTATTCTATCATCCCCCCAGGTATGGATAAGTCAAAAGGAATAAAGTCCAAGCACACGTTATGAAGCAAAAAGAATTAAATGCACATATTCAAATGTTTCGAGAATCAAAGTGACACATACCATGATACCCAGACTCATTACCTCATGGAGCAAGACCCACTGTTGCTGAAGGATCATGCCGATGGTATGGATGTTGTTGTTGCTGACATGATGGAGGCGCTGAAGAAAAAGGATGGGCCCTCAAGGGCCAGGCGCAAGTCAATATGGCTCTCGATACTCCATGTCTAGGACTTGTGGGCCTCGAGACATAATCTCCTTAGTTATCCCTAGGCTAGGGGATAACACATCTCATTCCCCCTAGGGTCACCGAGATTCCCCCCTTGAGGTGACTACCTCACCTCCAAAGCGAAGGGGACACATGTCTAAGATGACAGTGGGTAGGTGACCTCTTAGTTGTCGCCATTTGGTGGTTGGGTCGAGCTTTGCCCAACCTACAACTTGTGCAATAACAAAGGTTATATTAGTTTGATGGTTACACTTCCACATGTTTGGAGGCATGGCTACATGCCTTACATTACCATTTGTTGTATTATTGATGGAGCACTTTGTTTCAAGGCTGAACCCAAGGCTCGATACCACATGGATGGTTGATGTGAGTAGGAAGGGAGAAGGTGAAGTGCCTTACCTTGTAGAAGATTCAGAGCATGATATGTGGCAAGGAAGGAGATTAAACGAGAAATTCCCTACCTTGTAGGGGGGCTAAAGAACGACACATGACAAGTATTGAGGCCAACGGAGGAACACCCTTCTTAGAAAGGTTCCATGTGGTGCTAAAAGCATTTGTATGATCAAATAGGGGTCACGTGATGAGGAGCGTTCCATTCTAAGGGTGGGAATAATGACCTTTTTGTTGCTTGGTCATGAATCGACCTATTAATGAGGGATGCCCTCTTCAAGAAGGCATTTGAAGCTTTCTAAAGGGTTGTTTGGGGGCATTACACATTATTTGAGGCATGTTATTCACATACTTGGAGGAAATGTTCTTAGGGAGAAGTTGATGCTTGTCAATTTGTGACTAAATTATTTTTTAAAGCTACTCTAAGAGGAGCTCCCTAGTTCTAGGGTTTTTATCTCTCTTATAATATTATTTTATTTATTAGGGTTTGGTTTGAAAGGTATAAATAGAGGAGAAGAATTAATTTGTAAGGCATGGTTGGAAGAGAGAATTCCCCTCCAAGCATTTAGTTGAATATTTTTTGAAGGTTTGGAAGAAGGACAAGTCCACGTTGAGGAGTCTTGAATCCAACGAAGTAATTCCTTAGTTCGGAATGGTGGGGACAAGTTTATGACATGGTTTTGCTTAGGTAGTAGTCTTGGAAGCTTATGTTTCCTCTTATCTATAGTTAAGCTTAGGTGCATCTCCCTAGGGCCTACTTTCTTCCATGGAAAGGACCTCTAAGCCTAGTGACATTTCCAACATAACAGAGATGGATTTTGTTGTGATGGAAAACAATTTGTATTGGCCATTGGAGGCGAGGACAACATATGAGCTAGGGTCATAATTCTTAGCTTATAATTCAACGGATTCTAGGAATGGGTAGGTTTTGGGAACAATGTGTTGTGTAAGGCCAAAGGACTAATGAGAATTCCTATCATGTTTTCTCAAGAATTTGCCATAATAGGTGTCGATAAGATTTCTGGGGTTTATTAAGTTTAAGATAGGAGGGGCTACTTAGGCTAGAATATTGACAAATGAAAGAACTATAGAGGCATTAGAGAAAATTTGAGGTAAAAATGACCCTCAAAACAAAAAAATGTGTTGGAATACTGAGAGGGGGGGCCAAGGGTGAATCATTATGAACACTTTATACCACTTTTAACCACAATATATGTTCTTTCACTTTATCAACAATGTTCAATAGTTAATCATCAATGTATCATCTATGATTGCATTCCATATATATATCATAAGCATGCAATCATAAGAAACATCACATCAACATCACATCAAGAACACAATACACTAGTGTTCACGTGGAAACCCAAATGGGAGTAAACCACATAATGCTTTCTTATATATATCAATAATTCATTAATAGGAAGCACCAACTTTCCAATTCTCTAGTTGCAACTAGGAGGCTACACCCCCCTATTTATAGGCTCCAACCTGAAGGAAGCTACAACTCCCTGAATTCTTTGGCTCCATCTAGGAGGCTACAACTCCCTGGGTTCTCCGGCTCCAACCGGAAGGTGGATACAACCACTTAGTTCTCAGGCTCCAATTTGAAGGAAGCTCCAACTCCTTGATTCTTCGAATCCAACCGAAAGGAGGCTACAACCCCCTTTCCTTGCCCCGTCCTACTGTCTTGAAGTATAAATGTAGATCGTCACTACCACAATCACTGTCACTGTCATTTCCACTATCATTGTCATTGTCACTATCTACCTGTCACTGTCAACTTGTCATTGTATCCAACTTGTCACATCAACTTGTCACTGATGACCTTGTTCAACTTGTCACTGATTACCGATACTCAGCCAAATCCTCTCACTAGATCATATACCAAGGTCACCTCTCAACTAGATGTCCAACATCACCAACCCATGCCTCTACCAAACATGTACCAAGATCACCAACATACCATCATAAGATATGTGTCCAAACCATCAACCAATACCATACCAAGTATCAATCATGTACCACAACTTGTATCACAAGAAGTGCATCAACCATGCACCAACACCTATACCAAACCATGCATCAACCATGCACCTCAACCTGTACCATATGCTTCAACCATCAATCATGTTTACCAAGTACCAATCATGTATCATACCATGTATCAAACATGTACATCAACCATGTACATGCACATCAACACCATACCATGTGCCAACCATGCACATCAATCATATACATTAACACCTATACCATACCATATACCATACTATGTGCCAACCATGCACATCAACCATATACCATATCATACCATGTGCCATATACCATATACTATGAAATGTGTCTCAACCATATAACATATCACTCTCAATCATACCATGTACCATAGGATAAGCCTCATGTATATGCTAATATCACAAAGATGTGCCTCTAACAATGAACCATAACAACCATATACCAAGTACCAAGAGTATGTCTCAAGTATGTAACAATATCAACTCAACCATATGCAATCATGTACCATCAAGGGCCTCCAAGACATGCCTTAAGCACATGCCATACCATCCAAGATACAAGCCTCAAACAAATGCATAAATGACATACTTTTACTCATGAAAACATGAAGCATACTATCTCAAATCCTGTAGCAACTGTGGTGTACCATCAAACCTTGTTGCAACTCAACCAATCATTCTTTTTCAAAACTTTTCCTTAGATCCGTGACTTGTCCTCTTGCAGCCCGTGGATGTACGCGACCTATCCTTCTGCAATTCACGTATGTACGCGACCTGTCTTTATGCAACCCACGTATAACCCCAGAAAACTAGGGTTACCAGTTTTTTGCAACTACGAAACTTTCGCTACTTCAAAGCTTCACAACTTTAGAAAAATGTTGTCACAAACTAGCTAAAAGATCACAATACTAGACCATAACATTCACAAGATAAATATTCAAATGTAAGTGTGTGTGTACAAATGAGAGACTCTTTGAGGTGTATTTGTACATGTGCTAGGTAACCTCTTTCCTTATTTTAGGGGTTTCTTGTTACAACCACTTTACCCTTTGACTAAGACTTGTAACCAACGGGCTTCTTGACCACTCTTTGGAACTTCCAACTTTACAAGGCCATATCTCTCTAACTGTGAGGAACCACGTGGCATTCCACATATCACCGGAAACGACAAGACGTGTACTATCCATCTATGATAATCTTACATGCAATTTCACAGTCCTTCATGTCCATATTCTTTAATCAATTTCAGGTCCCATAACCACACCTCCGGGGCTACATGTAGACTACATCAAATGTACCCAACTAAATCATCATCAATCTCGTTCATACAAATGTCAATCATCCATCCAACATCCGTGGACCTCTTCCAAGGGTTGACATCGATATCTAAGGGTTGACATCAATCTCAAAGATCATTCTCCAAGGGTTGACATCAATGACAACCAATTGTCCAACAATTGGTTTGGATAGTTGGGCTACTTGGGCTAGACTATTGACAAAGGAAAGAACTACAGGGGCATTAGAGAAATTTTGAGGTAAAAATGACCCTCAAAACAAAAATGTGCTATCAATATCAACTTTAAAAGAACCAATAGGATTCAAGATGATAATGTCAACGATAAAGGTAAATAGTTTTGGAGGAAAAGAAAGAAAACTACATTTTTTAATTGTATTTTCTACCTATCTCCTTATAGGTTTGCTCAAATTTCAAGTGTAGGCACTCGTTGGATGTGAAACTATATTTTTAATTGTATTTTCAACCTATCTCCTTACAGGTTTACTCAAATTTCAAGTGTAGGTACTCGTTGGATATGGAACTACATTTTTTAATTGTCTTTTCAACCTATCTCCTTATAGGTTTACTCAACATCCAACGAGTGCCTACACTTGAAATTTGAGTAAACCTATAAGGAGATAGGTTGAAAATACAATTAAAAAATGTAGTTTTTTTTCTTTCCCTTTAAAATTTCATCTTTTATTTTATTATTTTAACTGTTATTTAATTATTTTTTTTAGGAAGCCCATTTTAGACCTCAATTTTTTTTCTAATGAAAGAGACATTGAACGAACACTCACAATTTGACTGGGTAAGAAATAACTTTTGACTTTCTTTAGCATATTGGACCGATTATTATAGAAGAAAAACTTGAATTGGAGTGTAGCATGTGTACTTACCCAAAAATTGAGAGATACCCAGTTGACAACTCGAGTTGGTAGACTTAATGGCGATAGAAAATAGAACTTTTGACTGTGGAAATGATGGGAATGGTCTTGTTTTCTTTGGTCACCAAAGCTCTTTTTGTCTTTGGGTTTTTGTACATAATGAGGGGGGAGAAAGCAGGGATATTGAGTTTTAATGCAACAAACAGTGGCTCGTACATGCCATTACTATCGACAATAGTCATAATTTGCAATTTTTTTGGTTTTGGGCGTTGTCCTCTTCTTCTGTTTTCAGCCAAGACACATGGCGACCTTTGATTCGCTGGAAAACCTCTGCTCAGGGGTCCTAGGACGAATCTACATCATTAGTGGCCCTTGGCGATTCTCTGTTAGGAATATTCATGGAGGAAACACCGCTATTTTTAACACTACTAGAGGAGAATGTTGTGAGAGATCGAGATCTTGAACCATTTATTTATTGACTGGGGTGAACCTCAACAATTTGTAGGATCTCCTTTGTCCATATCATGCATCCTCATCAAATTCTACAAGATGTGGCTCGTTGATATGACGGTTGGGGCGTATCTTAGCCATTTGCGACATTCTCCCCATCGGGCCCTAATGCTTTTCCAATATCGTGCGAAGAGATGTGGATTGTTGACCTGATGAGTAGGGAAAATCTTAGTAGTTCGGGACATTGTGCTCGTGGGCATGGGCTAAATTTGACAGGTATTTACCCCTTTTTTTCCCTTATTTAACAATTAAATATTGACAAATTTAAATTCTACACGTTGACGTCCACTTAATTTATAAAACCGTCAAATTAATGGGCAACTTAAAAATTTACCTTACTCGTATTTATGACACACACACACACACACACACATATTTATGACTTTGACATAAGTAACACTTCTAAGAATTAGAAAGCTTGACACACTGGTTAATAGGTTATAAATCCTTTATACTCACAGTGGAGGATTTACACATAGTGGGTATTTGGGCGTGCTGGAAAAATCCCATCTCCATCCTTGATCACATCATGCAAACTCCGAGATAACTAATAGTTCCAAGAATTAGAAATTTGATTTGTCATGTAAACTTGTAAAACTTACTGCCGCCTAGTTATAACTCACTATAGCCTAGTTAAAAATCCTATCTCACAAGCTACGCATCATGCTCACAACGAGTTACAGGGGTCTTTGGGCATGCTAGAAAAATCTCATATCAATCGATGATCATGCACATTGAAGCTTGAAGATTGAGAGGGAAGAAAATATCTAGGATTATAATTCTAACTTAGAGACTACATCCACAATGAGTCTTTGGACATCTTTATAAAACAACATCATGTGAACTTGTAGGCTGAAAAATGAAGGCTCAGAGGGAATAAAATATCGAGATTTGGGAATACTGCCCATTGCCTGCTAAAGAGGTAAGGCTCATGGATATTTGGTATAAAATTACAATTGCAATTTATGGTCTTTTATGCAAGTATTATCATGTTTTTATTGTTTGAACTCATGGAAATTGTGATTGTATGGGAGTCTTGGAAATTATCATGCTCTTGTATTCATGACAAAAGTTAAAAAATATAATACATAATATTTAAAAGACGAATAAAAATAAATAAAAAACTTTAGGTGAAGGACAATTTTAAAAAGAAACCCATCATAAAAAAATTACTTGACGGGTAGGAGTACTTGTCAAATTTATACCCTGCTCATCGGGCCCCAACACCTTTCCAAAATCCCACAAGGAGATGTGGACTGTTGATTTGACATGTGGGGAAATCTCAACCCTTTTTGATGTTTCTTCCATTGGACCCCAATGCTTTTCGAAAATCTCATGAGAGACTATGGGCCATAGATTTGCTGACTAGGGTGAATCTCAACCATTTGGGGAATTTACTCCATCGAGGCCCAACTTTTTCCCAGAATCCCACGAGTGATTTTGGATTGTAGATTTGATGGGTGTGTGAATGTTGACCGTTTGCACACTTAGGGGCTCAAACATAATACCTTTGCGATCTGATTTGTCTTTTCAAGGTGCTTCTTATACTTGGCAAACATTGGAGGGATTTTGAATTTGCTTGGGAAACATTTTAGGACACCATGAATACTTCAAGGGGCCTTTAGGAGGTGGGTGGATCTGTCATGAACATGAAACCTACGAAGAAGTGTTCTAGAGGGAGAACAAAGTGATTTGACAAACAACCTAAAGATAACAAGGCATTTGAAATGACAAGCCTCCAATAACTGTTTTTGGGCTTGAGATCAATGAAGTGCAAACTTAAACATAGCTATTTCGTATCTTCCATGTAAATTGGCATTCGAAATGACAAGCCTCCAATTGATTTTTTTGTCTCGAGATCAATAAAGTGCAAGCTTAAACATAGCTATTTCGTATCTTCCATGTAAATTCTATTAGACAAAAATTTAAATCAAACCACCTAATAAATATAAAACTATTTAAATAATTTAAACAAATTAAACAAATTGTAAAAAATAAAGAAATTAAAAAATATACCAAACAAATAAAAAAACATTAATTAAAAAAAACCATTAAAAATATAACAAACGAATAAAAAAAACTAATTAAAAATAAAACCAAAATAAAAATGATTAATTCAAAAAAATGTTAGGTAGCTAGAGAGGTAGTAGTGGGGACTTAGAGGGCCCATAATGATAATAGTGGAGGCCATTCAATGTAAGGTGGACTAGGCCCACTATATTATTAAATAAGGCCCACTATGGTAGTTAGATATAATAAATGGATAGTTAGATATAATAAATGTAAGAAGACTTCTTAGAAGGTTCTACTTCTAGAAGATTCTTCTTTTAGAATGTTCTTAGGTGATAGTAGCACTATATAAAGAAGTTTAAGCAATGTGATGAGACATGAAGATAATTATTGTATTGTGAGCTATAGCTCAATAGGAGGATTCCCCCTCGAAGAGGTAAGTGAATATGAGATGATCTCTTCCATAATATGATCCATTGTATGGTGTTGCCCTACCTCAAGGGTTTGGTAATAATAAAGTGTGGTTTCTTCTATCATGCTTTGTGGATCTATTGTGTATTCAGTATTTGTGGTGACTATATTTGTAAATATATTCAGGTTTTTAACAAATGGTATCATAGCACTTTCCTTGGTAGACATTGTGAACAAATATTTTTTATTTTTGCAGATTTTTTTTTCAGAGAAGAAAAAAGAGGGCCGCGACATTCCAGAAATTTTTGGTATATTTCTATGCAAAATTTGTAGAAACAGGTTGTATATCTGAGTTCCTCTTAGAAAAACACCCAAGTTATAAAAAAAATCGTCTAAAACGGAGTCCGTGAAGTCAAGATATTGAAGTTTTAAAATCTGCAATTTTTTAGGGTTTTTTTTCGCGGACGACGGTGTGATTGTTTTTAATTTCTGTAGTAGCTGGAGGCAGAATTTTCTCAAACAAATTACAGATCTGAGCTCCTCTCACAAATTCATCCAATTTCAAAAAACAAGTCAGTCGAAATGAAGTCCGGAAAGTGAAGTTATGAACATTTTAAATTCAACAGTTTTTTAGGATTTTTTCAGAAAAATCGCGATTTTCTGTCATAACTTATTGTTCTTTTTTTTTGGGATTTTTTATGACGGCTGTGGGATCGAAGAGTTCATGATGGTCTTAATGATAGTTTTCGTAGTATTCAAGATTCATTGGACAACATGCAAGAAATATTTCTTATGGCGGACATCATGGACGAATATAATCAAGAAATATATGCTTAATATGATTTTGAGGCCGATTGTGATGATTGGTATATGGATAGTTGTCATTTCTGGGATGACAACCACTTTCATATTTTATTTTATGACTCTAATCCACCTTCTATAGAGAGCATCAATGTGACAAATCGAGAGCCAATGATTATTACCGGTGTCCATCCTGCATATTCTACAGTGGTATTATTCCTTCCAGATTCTGCTACGACGCTTTTCCACTATGTGGATGGATCTTCTTATTTGGATCCTCAAGACATGTGTCAGTCTTTGGAGCATCATTTTGAGTTGGTTATTAGGTTCCAAAATCTTCCACGGGGAGTTCACATGAACACTTGGACATGGGACCCGAGCTTACAATGGTGGTTGGACTACTTCATCATGGTGGCTTTCCTTTCTACATGGAACCTTGGTTCTCTAGCCTTCTTCAACATTATGGTCCACAATTATCCATGGGACCTTAATATATGGTTGTACATCAAGCGTTGAGGACAACGATTTCATAAGGAGAATGGAATGTTAGGTAGCTAGAGAGGTAGTAGTGGGGGCCTAGAGGGCCCATAGTGATAATAATGGAGGCCATTCAATGTAAGGTGGACTAGGTCCATTATATTATTAAATAAGGCCCACTATGGTAGTTAGATATTATAAATGAGTAGTTAGATATAATAAATGTAAAATGACTTCTCAATAAATGAGTAATTAAGATAATTATTGTATTGTGAGCTATAACTGAATAGGAGAATGCCCCCTCGAAGATGCAAATGAACATGAGAGGATCCCTTCCATAATATGATCCATTGTATGGTGTTGCCCTATCTCAAGGGTTTGATAATAATAAAGTGTGATTTCTTCTATGTTGCTTTGTGGATCTATTGTGTATTCAGTATTTGTGGTGATTATATTTGTAGATCTATTCAGGCTCTTAACAAAAAATACAATCATGAAGTTGGGGAGAGGCTTAAAAATGAAAACAATAAATTAATATAAAGTTTGGGAGTGGCTTGTGATGTTTTGGGGAGGTGGGGCGATGCCACATCCTTATAAAAAATTATGAGGATGTGGGGTATCGCCCCTCTCCCCAAAACCCCACAAATATATATATATATATATATATATA
>ML784417.1:667211-685692 GCA_009831015.1 Picea engelmannii
TTAAAGTGATTTAATTAATTAATTAAATATTAATAAAATGAAAGTCACTTTGGAGGGACAAGGAGAGAAAAAAGTATAAAGGGAAGGCAAGGGCCTCTTCTCATTCATTCATGTATGTTTATCTTTTGATTTCTGGCTTCTAGATAGTGAGCCCAACATTGGGGGTTTTGAAGGTTTTGACTTAACAAACCCTAGAGGACGATTTGGTGGTGAAAGATTCCACCTAGCTTGTCCCAAACTTGGTCCCAAAGATGCAATACTCTCCCACACCATTCTAGCTCAATTCTACATCACTGCAGGAGGGTTCTACACAGCCACAGGCACAAGAAGAGAAGGAGGGCGCACCATTGGGGGTTTCCAGTAAGGGGGGTGCGCCATCTTTGAAGAGAGGTTCGTTGTAGGAGATTGGCAGGGCCTTTGAGGATTCTATCACTTGGGTTTTCATTACAAGGCCTTGCACATCAGATCTAGTGATTTCTAAGAGATATTTATGGCTTAGATTATTTCTTGAGCAGAGGGACGAATTGAAGAGAAGGAGGGCGTTTTTGAGATTCAGATCTAGTCAGTTTGGAGGGGTTACACTTCAGATCTGACCCTGAGACTTCACCTAGTGACTTGCAGTGTCCCGATCTATATTTCTGGTGAGTTTCATAGCATTTGGAGGCCTCCTTCAGCAGGGTCGAATTATCTAGGGCTTCAGTCATCCAGTGGGGCGCACCATTCAGTGGGGGATTTCAGATCTACAGAGATTGAGAGGGATCTTGGAGATTCAGGCACCTGGGTTATTCTTACCATCACCCGATCTATCAGTTGGCATATTTCTTAGGGTGATTGGACACTTTTGGCAGCAGGGCCGAGTTATTGAGGGTTTCAGCCTTCTATTGGAGCGTGGCATTCTTCAGCTGGAGAGTTTGGCATTCAGATCTGCCTTGTATTGATCTTCATTTCTTATTCAGCCTTTGGAGGCATTATTTTGCATTAGCGGGATCATTTTGTAGAATCTCATGTCTATTTTATATCTTCTTGGCCATCTGTTGAGCATTCCAAATCGACATCTTCATTGTAGCAGGTTTCTCTATTTTATGAATAAAGAAGATTTGAGATGTTTTGGCTTGTCTATGTTATTGCATATGGTTGAGGTATGTTCCATGGTTATCTCTTTCTGTTATTTGCTGCATACACACATATAAACACATCTAAACAAATATATCAACAAACTGTTTGACAAAATACCACAACCAGAAAAAGTTTTAAAAGGACACCAAAACAGTGATGATCCTTGCATAATGGCTTGGGATCATTACAGTGGTATCAGAGCTTAAATCCTGCGAACCTGAAGGGTTTTTCATATGGATAAATGGATAGTGGGAAAGAAATGGATGAGAAAGCCCTTGAGATATCATGTGCAAAGATCATGTATGACGGCTTTAGCAAGGAAACTAAGGCTACAATAACCTTCCTACAATATGTAGCCTATAGAAATCCCCATTGGAGCAAATGGGATATTTTACAGGGGATGATCATAGTAGGTGAAAAGAAAAAAAGCAGCTAGATGGAAGGAAGCGCGGAGAAACCCCATAGCCATTAGGAGCACGCAACTTTGCTACAGTTGTAAGGTGCCTTGGGAATTTGATCACAGGTGTAGGGGTAAGGGTAAGAAGCATATTGTTGAGGTACGAGAGGACAACGATGATGAGGCATGTGAGAATGGGTTGATTGAGGCTTATCTGGAGCAGTCCGATGATGATAGTGACCCTTGCATAGAGGCTAGTGATAGTGACTCTACCTCAGAGGATAGTGAGGATGACTCTTGTACAGAGGCTAGCGATGCTTGCACGCTTGAGGAGGATGATGGCCCTTGTGTAGTGGATAAACAGTTGGATGGACAGGATGATAGCACCAGTGTCTCAGTAGACATACCACATACCATTGATGACCTCACTCAGTAGAGTGGTGACACTAGTGAGGGGTCCCACGTGTTAGCATCTGGAGATGATGAGCCTTCTATGGGGGCCGTGACACATCTGTCACCTATTCAGACACCCATGATAGCCACGTCACATGAGGAGATCAGTGGCATGTCAGGTATGATGGATGAGCCTAGTGTGTGGGATGCACACCATGGACAGGTAGGCCCATAGATCCAGGAGGAGGTATAGGGAGTACAGACAGGGGACCTTATTCATACAGATCAACCTGAGGAGATTGAGTCACGACTATTGGAGACTCCATTAGTTGAGCAGATTGCAGAGGTTGACAGGTGGATGGAGCACTTACTTCCAGGATCAGATTGCATGGATGAGGATGCACTCTTTAGTAGGCAGGATAATCATAGCACGTGTCTAGATACATCCATATGGTTTCTAGGTGCAAATGATAGTAGCAAGTTGAGTGCATAGGAGGATACAACTGCTCATACAGGATACAATGTGATTTAGGGGGAGATAACACCTAGTGATGGGGTGTAGTGGTATACATGAAGACTCAGCAACACAGTAGACAGTGGATAGTTCAGCACGTCATCTTATGCAAAGGGTGTTTTTGGGGATTCTAGAGTTGGCACTAGCAGGACTGACACTAGCAGTGACGGGTCTGAGATGTCACCTCAGCATGACCATGATCAGGACTTACACCACTTAGCAACACAATTGAGAGTTAGTGAGGCTATGATCAGGGCAACCACTAGACGTACTCATGATATGCATCCAGTGATGGAAAATTACTGCTGGAGAGCATCAGTGGCACATGGTAGTTTAGATGAGGAGATTGCCATGGAGGATTTTCGTACTCTCAGGGAGAGGGTATCTGTGATGAGGATCGATCACCAACAATTGTTGACTGGCCAGGATTATCTACTGAGGGTTGGTGAGATGTATCATGAGGCTCTGAGGGAGCAGGAGTTGGAGATGGACCGACTCACTCAGGAGTTGGAGAGCACTCGAGGATTCTTGAGAGGCACACATGCCGCCCTTCAAGAATCATAGTCTAGGACGGATGAGTCTCTTGAGGAGATCCATCAGGGATCCAATTCATCTGTCTTAGTGGACACTCAGATGTATCAGTCAGTCACGTTGATAGAGGATGTTGATGATCTAGCAGAGGAGCACCAGTTGATGGGGGACACTTCCATTTATGTCTTGGGAGTGGTTGATCTCCATATAGAGATTGATCCAGCTGTACGCCCAGGATCTGTGATGCAACATGAGTTTGCGGGAGATGACAGGAGTGTGCTGGAGCATACAGTGATGAGTGATAGCTCACAGAGACATGATGAGATGTATGGTGGGATTTAGAGGGGTGTACTGCCTGGCAAGGAGGAGACACACTTAGGGGAGCATGCAGGTGCCACTCCTTTGCAGCAACATATGGTTATGAGATCTCACCTTCACCATTTCAGCAGTTTCTTGGGTGATGGGAGATGGAGAGTAGTTGACCAACAGTTGGAGGAGTTGCTCCCGATTGTACCTGATGATTGGGGTTTAGTGATGACTACATGCGAGCAGTTATCATGGATACCGATGGATGAGCTTCTGGTCGAATCCTTGGGATTGACCAAAGCATGTGACGCCTTCCAATCCTACAGTCAGCTGCAGATATGTCTGTTATCCTTTTCCAACACGTTTATCATTGAAAACAACATGAGGAGGATAGAAGATGAGCACGTAGGGATTCTAACAGTGATTAGTCTCACACAAGAGAAGTTAGAGGAGATTGGAAGTGATAAAATTCCAAGTTTGCCATGGGACCCAGGAGTCCATTTTGTTAGAACGATGTTCATGTTGACCCAGGTTGCACCAAAGAGCCACACACTCCACCTTGGTTTGGTTTGGAGTGGGTTTGCAGGTACTTGTCCTATGGGGCGAGATCTTTCCTTCTGTTTGATCATCATGATAGGGCATGGAGATGTTTGGATAGGTACTTCTTCTACATAGATGCCTTTACAGATACAGTTTCTGGATAGCGGGTCCAGTGGACACAGGTATTTCAGCTTGAGGATCCAGGAGAGGAGGATTCAGGATGTATGTAGGGGACATACAATCATGGTTAGAGTAGTGCAGTGCCAGCATGGGGAACTTCGAAAGAGGTTAGCATGGGGCCCACGAATTGCAGGATTGAGCAGTTCATTGATCGACAGGGGAGAGTGGACCATTGCAGGGGAAAGTTATTGTAACTTTCCATTGAGCTTCAGTGTTGAGAGGAGCGCACCGCTTGTGGGTGTCTCACAGAGATCTTGCAGTACCTCATTAGGGCTTCAGTATGTGCAGTTGATGGAGGTCGTGTGGATCTTGGTAGAGACTAGGAGGATGGACTCACTCCGGGATGAGGCCATGTGTCAGGTACAGGAGCCTCACGGAGTTGGTGTATTTCAGGATTATGTGTCCCAGGGGCTGGCAGTTCATGACTTGATATGGGACCCAGGGGGCAGCATGTGTGATTCTTCATCTTTGGAGGGGTTCTACTATGTATCCCATAGGTGGACATGGGATCCTGGTATTTTACTTGGAGGGATTTGGGCATTGCTTGAAGACAAACAATTTTCTAGCAGGGAGGACTGTAATGTCCCCACTTTGGGACATCATCATAGTGCAGAGATTTATGATGACCAGAGTAGCTAGATGGATGTTATAGCGAGTACAGGGGTATTTGAGAGGCATTGTGGGGTCCATCTTGGATTGATCATCATATCCCATCATTATGAGCCATTCTGCACAGGTTGGCTTGGGTTTCATTGCATTCCGACGATTTCCATGATTTTGACTATTTTGAACTATAAGTCAATGAAATTCACTGAAGAGGTCATTTTGGGCACATTACTTGGAGGAACCTCCCAGTGTAATAGCTCATTGGAATCAAGAGGAGCAACACTATAGGATGGGATGACTAGAAGTGACTTTCAGTGGCCAGGAAAGCCACACAGAGAGATAAGGAGCTTTTCAGAGGTAAAAAGGTTAATTAATTAATTAAAGTGATTTAATTAATTAATTAAATATTAATAAAATGAAAGTCACTTTGGAGGGACAAGGAGAGAAAAAAGTATAAAGGGAAGGCAAGGGCCTCTTCTCATTCATTCATGTATGTTTATCTTTTGATTTCTGGCTTCTAGCTAGTGAGCCCAACATTGGGGGTTTTGAGGGTTTTGACTTAACAAACCCTAGAGGACAATTCAGTGGTGAAAGATTCCACCTAGCTTGTCCCAAGATTGGTCTCGGAGATGCAATACTCTCCCACACCATTCTATCTCGGTTCTACATCAGTGCAGGAGGGTTCTACACAGCCACAGGCACATGAAGAGAAGGAGGGTGCACCATTGGGGTTTTCCAACAAGGGGGGTGCACCATGTTTGGAGAGAGGTTCGTTGTAGGAGATTGGCAGGGCCTTTGAGGATTATATCACTTGGGTTTTTATTACAGGACCTTGGACATCAGATCTAGTGCTTTCTGAGAGAGATTTATGGCTCAAATTATTTTTTCTTGATGAATTGAAGAGAAGGAGGGAATTTTTGAGATTCAGATCTAATCAGTTTGGAGGGGGTTACACTTCAGGGCTGAGTTATTGAGGGTTTCAGCCTTCTATTGGAGCGTGGCATTCTTCAGCTGGAAAGTTTGGCATTCAGATCTGCTTGTATTGATCTTCATTTCTTATTCAACCTTTGGAGGCATTATTTTGTATTAGCGGGAGCATTTTGTAGCAGCTCATATCTATTGTCTATCTTCTTGGCCATCTGTTGAGCATTCTAGATCAACATCTTCATTGTAGCAGGTTTCTCTATTTTATGAATAAAAAATATTTGAGATGTTTTGTCTTGTCTATCTTATTGCATATGGTTGAGGTATGTTCCATGGTTATCTCTTTCTGTTATTTGCTGCATACACACATATAAACACATCTAAACAAATAGATCAACAAACTGTTTGACAAAATACCACAACCAGAAAAAGTTTTAAAAAGACACCAAAACAATGATGATCCTTTCATAATGGCTTGGGATCATTACAATCCCTCTCAAGCATTCATTTTGAATATTATCTGGAGCAAAGGAACATTTTCGTCAACTTATGGAAGCAAATTGACAACAGTTTTATGGAGATACATTGAACATTTTCGGGCGTGAGGACCATAGCTTTTAGTGGTCCATAACATATTCTTACTACTCATCCCCTTCTACCCAGAAGGAAGTAATTTGGACATTTGGAATTGCATGCGTAGGTTGTGTCCCAGAAGTCTTTGACTGCAAGGAGTTGGTCACTTGGTGCGTCGAGAGATACATTCCAAGCCAACGGATCATTCAATTGCGGGATCATTCCCTTGTCTCTTTGTCACCTCAGGTATTTCGTAAGATGTTGAAACTTCTCGAGCCAACGCTTACCTTCAAGGGCGAAGATTGCAGAGAATTCTTAAAGAATCATGACAATGGGTTGTACCTCTTACATGAGTTCCTGGAGAACCCAACAACCATCCCCGAGGACATCAGAAGATTGCAAGTTGGCTCATCTAAAAATCCTTTCCGGGAAATTGCCTGGTTGTTCACAACGGTAACAGGACAATAAACTACAACCAACATTTCTTGCATGATTCTTTACATTTTATACTTTACAGTTAAGGAACAAGCCATATTTTATTGGGGCAAGTTGATTTCCATTGAAATCTCTTCCCAATTGTCACAATACAAGGAGAATAAATTATTTATGTCATCTTATTTGGTTTTCGCGATAGCACATTGTTGTCAGTTTCCGAGATTATCTATGTGTAAGAAGGTAAACTGTGAATTCGACCCGGTAACCTTTTGGTATCAAACATTATGGAGGGACAAAACCTCCCAACATTTTTATGAAGTTTTTAATGAATTTGTCTCAGTTTTTAAAGGTTTGTTGTTTGGGAAGGACACCCCTTGGATGTCTGACCAGGTGAGTAAGTTCCTGGATAGGAAGGGGACACTTGAACAAATGGAGGATTACAATGTCATAAGGATTTTCGGTTCCAAGGAAAATCCTACCTTCTTTCCATGTCACATATCTAAAAAAATGTTTGTTATTGAAGTAGGAAAGCAGTATAATTACTGGTTGCATTTTTTCCACGAAAAGAGAAAAAAACAATTCATACCTCCGCTTAGGAAAGTTGGGGATTTCATATTTAGAAATATGAACAAGATTGATGAATTTGTAGGCCACTTCCACAACATGAATCTAATATATGATGAAATGGTAAAAGGGTTCGACCCTACCAGAATTTTTGTAGAACATCTACTAACAATTGGCTTCAACAATTCTTTTATTAATGCTATTCTGAATGAAGACGAAGATAATGACTTAGGCACTCCTGCTTGTTGTTGAAATATTGTAACTGCAAAGAGTATTCTATTTATTATTGAGTCATTATTAAATAGATCAATCCCTTTTTGTGGATTGATCATGTCGGGCATTTTAATTGACCAAATCCCCTTTTGTGGATTGGTCAAACCCTAATTGTATTATGCAAATTAAGAAGTTGCCCCCCAGGCCTAAATAAAGTGGTTTTAACCACTAAGAAGACAAGTCGGCCCTGCCCTAGTGAAGAGACACCTTTCTAACGCCTGCCAGTTAGTATAAATAAAGGAGGTCGATGCCTCATTTGTACTTTCACTCATTCGCTCATCCAGTGCGCAAGTTTGGTAGCTGCAGTTGGGAGAAGAAGGAAGAGAGAGGCTCATTGCTCAGTGTTGGATATTCTCTAGTGTTTTGGCTTGTTGTCTTGGCATTGTATTGGCTATCTATATTGAGAAAGTTTTACTAGGTTTTCTCCCCCATGAGCGTTTCCCAGGATAAATGTTGTGTATCTTGTGATTGTGTTTCTCTCAGTGATCCCACCTATGCTATTGTTATCTAGTAAATTGAAAAGAGACCTAATAATAGCTTAAAACTTAACATGGTTTCAGAGCTAATATGAAGAGAGCATCTTTCACTGGATAAAGATAAACGTCATTGTTGTCGTACAAGAAAATTAGGGCTTTTAGTTGAAGAGGAATATCAGCCTTAAAACCATCTAGAAAAGTGCGCCCTAGCCTAGGGAACTCTTTGGCACCTTGAGTGCACCTTTTCAGTGGTCATATACTTTGGAAAGTCAAACCCTAGTTTTGAATGGTACCGGAAAACCATAAGTACTGGAAAACCAGGAAAACAGAACTAGTACCAGAAGTACCAGTCTAGATTTCCGCAGGTCAAGTTTTAAGGGGAAAAAATTGATTTTTTTTAAGTCTAACAGCTCCAGCAAGCTCGCCTCAGCCCTGCGCATCTAGTCGCTGGATCAGAATTCCAAAATTTGAAAGTTTAAAAATTAGGGCTTCCTCATAAAACCCTAAGTTGCAGTTGTAGTTGCAGTTTTAGAATCAGTTGCAATATCATTTTTAGTTGCAGTATTAGTTGAAGTATCAACTGCAGTATCAGTTGAGGTCACCCTTGAAGTTTTAAAAGGGTTGGTAATTATTACCGCTGCTACCAGATGGTGCCACTACTTGCAAATGCTATCAGAGGTATGTACTCACATATGTTTATGTTGTTAATCTTTAAAGGGTGTTTGCAGAAGAAGGGATCTCTTGCCATAGATCTAGAAGGATATCTGATCCAACACATTTAGAGGAATAATGCAACCTAGGTTTGATTATTTTGATATGCATCTATTTGTTATGACATTATTTTGATCTAGGTTGCATGTTGAAACTATGACCATCATACTAACCTTTGGTCAAAAATTAAAGTCAAGGTATTAGATTAAAGTTGAGATCATAGAGTTTATTCTCTAACCCAACTTTCTGTCAAGATAACATATTGTCTTAGTACATAAGACAGGTTGAAGAAAGAACTCGTCATCTTGAGTGAAGGAGACTTGGAAGAAAATAAACAAACTCATTCTTGAGGACAAGACTCCAGGTTCCAGGTTTGATTAATTAAGTTGATAGGATTCAAAGTTGCACATGACAATTTGATAACTACCCCTTTACAAGTAAACACTATAGTTGAGGTAACAATATTTGAAAAGTATTATACATGGTAGCATGTCAGCATATTGAGATAAATGCTTAATGTAATCATATACCAGATACAACTAACATCTCCTCTTTGAGAAACTTCTTGTATTGGTTCCATGTTACCATGGATGAATGTTTGATCACAACACTAGAAGAGTGTTGATCACATTTCGTATTGTATTTCTTACTTTTGATCTTTGTTTCAGGTAGGTCACAAGTGTTAGCTCTAAAGGATATACTGTGACGATTATTCATGCTATTGTTTTATTACTATCATCAAATGAATATTATTCTTCCATGTTGTTTTGTTGACCTTGTTCCAGGCCACATGTGATAACCCTGAGGAAGCTATAGTGAAGGTTACAAAAAATAAAAGATTAGATGAGACATGAAAAATACTATGTACATGACCATATACATCCATGTGCCAAAGAAGATGAAGAAGAAGCTATTTTTGAGATCCAGATTATCTCATATGGAGATTGATTGTAAGGAGCAGAAGGCTCCAAAGATGACCAAACATTAGAACAATAACTCACAGAAGAATTGGTCAAAGAATAATGAAGCCACCTTGACGGGAAGCAAAACTCGTTTGAATTCTGACTCAACCTTTCATATTTAGACTTGGTATTCAACACCAAGTATACCCCATACGAGATGATGAAGTCCTTGTAGACTCAGAAGAAATTGAGAGTGAGAGTAAGTTTGATCTCAGAAAGGATTAGATGAAGAGACAACTTTTAGGACTGGGGGATAGATGCCATGAGAAGACTAGATCGTAGCTTCAAAAAATTCTAGGAGATATGAAATCTCCTGGGAAGATTCCCTTGTTTCCGTGACAGAGAAGGAATCCAGTAAAAAAGACTAGTATATGGATTTTTCCGTGAGACTAGAAGAGAAGTCAGTATTGACTTCCAAGATTGATCTAACAGATCAAGCGTGTTGCAGATGTACAAAGCCTGATGTGTGTCTAGAGGATTCTACGAGCAAGAGGGAGAAGACTATGACGAGAAACTTACTCTAGTAATTGAAGAAATAGTTCCAGTATTCATGAAGACAACCAAAACAACCAAGATTCATTAATAGTATGAGATGCAGGGGGAGAAATCCCCATATTTAAAATTGAGTGGAAGTTGGTGTAATACATTAGTTGGGTCATGGAGACATGACTACAATAAAAGATAGAGTTACCTCCATGAAAGAAGAAGAGCTACCTTCAATATCAGTTATTGAGCCACTCTTAGTTTCAGATGAAGTTGTTGTCGTGATAGAATAGAGGAGTTACTCACAGATTTCAGCAGACATAGTGAGAATGGAGCAACCATTCTCAGTTTCAGAGAAACTGTAGGTGCAGAGTCCCAATTCCAAAAAGAACAATTACATAAAGATGAGAGGACATACTCTCAAACAGTGAGACAGATAGTGCTTTGCAGAAAGTACATAAAGATATCACATGATTGTGCACATTAAGTTGAAGTTAAAGCAAGTGTACCAAGATGGTGCAATATGTTTTGAATATTGAAGATAGAAAGATGCATGTTTGCTGGTTGAAGGAAGCTCTGTATGTGTTGAAGCAAGCTCGTAGAGCTTGGTATGGAATAATTGACAGTTTCCTGACGAGCTTGGGATTTACCAAGAGTAAAGATGATTCTAACCTTAACCTCAAGGTTATGAATGATGAGCCAATGATGTTGCTACTATATGTAGATGATGTATACTTGACAAGATGAAGAAAAGCTCATCACTGATTGCAGAAGAAGCTCGCTACAAAGTTTGATTAAAGACCTAATGCATTATTACTTAGGTCTCGAAGTTTGGCAGAGCCCGGAGAAGATCTTCCTCAACCAAGGGAAGTATGTAGTTGAAATAATGAAGAAGTTTGACATGTTGGAATGTAAATCCATGTACACACCCATGGAAACGAAGTTGATGTTCCTAGTAGATACCTCGTCGGAAATGGTTGATACTACTTTGTATAGACATATTATTGGTTCGGTGATGTATCTAACAAATATTAGGGCAGATATATGTTTTGCATTAAGTCAGTATCTGGTAGAACCCATACGTGTTCACCTTGATGATGCAAAACATGTGATGAGATACCTTAAGGGTACGTTGGGTTTTGGTTTCTGTTATACTATAGATCATGACTTCATATTGAGTGGTTATACCTATTCAGATTGGGCTGGAAGTGTCTCTGGTAGAAAGAGCACCTCAGGATGTTGTTTTAGTCTGGGGTCAACCATGATCTCATGGCAGAGAAGGAAGCAATCAAGTATTTCTCTCAGCACGACAGGGTGAAATATATTGCAGCATGCTCCACCAGTTGTGAAGCCATATGGCTTCAGATGTTGTTGATAGATCTATTTGATCTAGAGATGGAAGCCATCATGATCCTGTGTGATAACCAGAGTTGTATAAAAATGATGTGTTCCATGATGAGTCAAAGAACATAGAGGTCCGATATCACTTCATTCATGATATGATACAGAGAGGAGATATAAAGCTCCAATATGTTGGCATAGATGAAACATGTTGCAGATGTGTTGACCAAGCCTCTGTCTCGTGTAAAGTTTGAGCACTTTCCAGATAAGCTTGGTATAGTCCGAAAGGACCTCCTTTGAAAGGGGGAGTAATGATGATGATACTATGGTATCCTGACCAATAGCGGGTAGCTCAGTTAGGATTTTATATCTTAGGGGACTGATCATCCCTGGACAGATCCCAAAGGTTCATAAGGACGGGTTGTCAGAGTACTTGTGCATGTATATGCTAGCTTTGGTCAGTAGTGGTAGCACTATTAGGATTTTATATCCTAGGGAATTTTTTGATTCCTGGGCAGATCCTTTGGATCTGTCAGAGTACCACAAGATGTTGATGCCAACCTTGTGTTGAATATTTCCAACTTTGTTCTGATGTTGATGCTAGCCTCGTGCTGAAGATTTCCAGCTTCGTGCCGATGTTGATGCCAGCCTTGTGCTGAATATTTCCAGCTTCGTGCTGATGTTGTTGTGATGCCAACCTCATGCTGAAGATTTCTAGCTTCGTGATGATGTTGTTGAGATGCCAATTTCTTGCTGAAGATTTCCATCTTCGTGCTGATGTTGTTGAGATGCCAGCTTCATGTTGAATATTTCTAGCCCAGTCCTGATGTTGATGATGCTCCAACCTTCATGTTGTGATACTGTTGTTTTTTATTTTGTATTAGCCTTGTGCTATTATTGATGATGATGATGATGTATTAGTGTTATACTAATCCATGTTGATGCAGATGATAATGATGCCACTTTAGCTTCTTGCTGAAGATGATGATGATGATGTTATTTCATCTTTAATGCTGAAGATGATGATGTTATTTTAGCCTCATGCTAAAGATGTTGATGATATTACTTTAGCCTCATGATAAAGAAGATGATGTTACTTTAGCCTCACGCTAAAGATGATGATGATGTTACTTTAACCTCATGCTGATGAGGATGATGATGCTACTCCAGCTCCATGCTGTGACCGATGATGATGAGAAAAACTTACGATGATTTATAGATATGCCAGTTAGTGTTACAGATGCTGTTGATGTTGCTGCTCTCTCTCTCTCTCCTGATGATGTTGTAGAATACCCTTCTTGTTAAGTGTGATTGTTGAAATATTGTAACTGCAAAGAGTATTCTATTTATTATTGAGTCATTATTAAATAGATCAATCCCCTTTTGTGGATTGATCATGTCGGGCATTTTAATTGACCAAATTCCCTTTTGCGGATTGGTCAAACCCTAATTGTATTATGCAAATTAAGAAGTCGCCCCCCAGGTGTAATTAGAGTGTTTTTAACCACTAAGAAGACAAGTCAACCTTGCCTAGTGAAGAGACACCTTTCCATCGCCTTCCAAGTAGTATAAATAAAGGAGGCGGGCGCCTCATTTGTACTCTCACTCATTCGCTCATCTATTGCGCAAGTTTGGTAGCTGCAGTTGGGAGAAGAAGGAAGAGAGAGGCGCATTGCTCAGTGTTGGATATTCTCTAGTGTTTTGGTTTATTGTCTTGGCATTGTATTGGCTATCTATATTAAGGAAGTTTTGCTGGGTTTTCTCCCCCATGAGGGTTTCCCAGGATAAATGTTGTGTATCTTGTGATTGTGTTTCTCTCAATGATCCTACCTATGCTATTGTTATCTAGTAAATTGAAAAGAAACCTAATAATATCTTAAACCTTAACACTTGTGACATTGGCGACTTGGAAACAATACTTAATGCCAATGAGTCTTACAAACAGAAAGGAAATGGTCCTGGTGAGAAGAGTGTCCAATCCCCAACTGTCACTCCAAAGAGTACGACATCTCAGAGCAGTGCTCCAACGACCCACCAAATTAAGAAAGTGACCCACAATTATTTAGGTGGAGGAGGAGATAAGAAGCCTCCTTTAGGAAAAATTGAAAGTTCCCATAAAATTCCTATGAGGAAGAAAATGAAAAACATTGTGCTAGAAGAGGAGGGACCTCGAGCTGAAAGAAATATCCGCGACCTCTCCATCGAGGATATGGAATTCGAGATTGACATTGAAAAATTGTTCCCCAACATTGATCAGCCTGAGGACATGACTCACCAGAATCCCTTGATGGAAATAATAGAGAGCGAGACCTTCGATGAAGAAGAGTCTTTTGTATTTCAGAGCGTTGTTTTTGACACCGAGTCCAAAATTTTAATTATTGAGAAAATAGATGTAAAGAATGAAAATGGGAAATCTCATTCAGAGGTTAACCTATGGAATATGCGGCTTTCCCAAATTTCCCAAATTCACCGAGCGATTGGAGATGCTCTATAACATTCTATTGGAGGCCTTGAAGAAGAGAGCACCAAATTAAAGGAAGGATTCAAATAATTGGAAGAAGCTTTAATGCCTCTTCCAGTACTTGCTATTCCTTTAGCAATAATTGGGCCTTCCACACCTGCAACAAAATTAAAAGGATCTTCAAGCCTGCTCACATCAACCAGGGGCTATGTGGAGAAGAACATTAAGAAAAGAATGGAATTAATTACAGAGTCTTGAGAGATGTCAAAGAACACGGTCTCTTTTGGAATGAGGGCACACGCCTTCCATGAATATTTGCAGGCGGATTTAAAAAATGAAGAAGGTTTTTACCTTGACAGGGTCATACCCTTCGGTTTTAAAGTTACCAACATGATAGAGTTGAGAAGAAGAGAGGAGGATCTCCCTTCTCCGAACCGGATAAAACAATTGAACACATGCTAGAAGGAAAATGTTAAAAACTTGAATATCATTGTCCAAACATGTAGCCAAGCCATAACAAGGAGAGAAGAATTATTCAAAAGGTTGACTGAAACAGACCTAGCTGGAAGCACCAATAGGGTCCAAGACCCCAAATTGAATCTCAGCTCATTGTTCTTAACCAAGCAAGCTTTTGAAGAAAAAGTTGAGATCTTTAAAGGGTTGTCATTTGAAAAGTTCTATGGAATTCTTGAGTACAATGAAGATGACGTGGAGAACTAGCTAGTGGATTATTCAATAAAAAATCAAGATATGAAGAAACTTTGCGTAATATTTCCATTGATCTAAGGAACTTGGAGGGCGATATCTTCAATATAAAAATCCGGCATGAAATCAACGTGGCATCAATGAGAAGCTACATCGAAGAGTGGTTTAAAAAGGTTATCGACAAACTGATTGATGAAGGGAAAAAAGTAGTTGAGATAGTTTCTGTAACCGTTGACGAAAGAAATAAAAGGACACCAATGAGCAAGTGACAAACGAGAGATACCATCATAGTAAGTTCACACTGATCACATTCTTCTTTCTTTATCAAGTCCTTCATCCAGTTACTCCACCTCTTTAAATAGAAAGGTTTAACCGAAGACTGATAACTTCTTCTTTCTTCTTGCCAGGTCTTGTTGTTCTTCCGTCGCCCACTTTCTTCCTTCTACAAGGTTCATTCTTGTGAATATTCACTTTATGGTCCGCGGGAGCCCCAATCCCAGTCTTTATGAAAAATGCATTTAAATTTCAAACAATATGTAATAAACTATATATTTTTTAGAAATTTCAAGAGAGCTAATTTAGGAACAATCTCGACTGTACTTTGTAACCCATTTTTTTGAACATAAAGTATTTGAGGTTGATCTATCATCATCTTTATTTGAGTTGCCCATGTACCACTCTATAAAATTTCTCTTATGCATGTGGACCATCTTCTTTTTATTTTTTATGTGATCATAAATTCTTATTTTAAACTATGATGGATGTGAGGAAATTTTTCTTATTTGCTTTAAATGTGTGAATGTGTGCGGTTCCTGGTCCATTCTCAGAAACTTTCTTTAAAAGAAAAGAAAACATTTTCCATTTTTTTTATTATCTTTTATTATCTTTACTTTTCTTTGATTACCACGACGAACTTCTGTAAAGTCCCATATTCCGAAGACCTAGAGTCCCACGAAAATCATAAGAGCAGAGGAGTACCACCCCTATAAAAATGCAAGGGGATTTATATCCTCGTGAGGTTGCCGTTTCGGTCCTAACATATTCAAGCGTTAACATTTTTGGCGACCATATTGGGGACATGAGTTGGAAATTCAGAACCTGGCCCAACGTTTGTGAAATAAATATATGACTTTACCCCAAGGTAATCAACCCCATTTGGAAATTGGATTGAATAATCAACGAAGCATTTTACACCAGTTGTACAATTTGATAATAAAAACAACCCAAACTCGAGAAGAGTTAGAAGGGTCATGGAAGATCTTAGTCCAAGAAGGAGAAAGATAAGTCCTTCGAAGACAGAGGAGAGAGGAACGACAAGATCGAAGAGATCAAAGGCTAGCTAGAGTAGCACAAGAACAAGGTTGGGATTGAAGATGGACAAATGTAAGGGACCCATTACCAGAAGTAAAAGTAAGAAACTCTCTATTCTTAGCAGTGAAAATTCTAGCCCTGAAGTCTTCCCAGACATGGCAGCGAGAAACGAACAACCTTGAGATAAGCATCACAAGGAGAGACAAGGAGGTGGAAGAGATGTTGTAGGAAATCAAGGAAACCTAGGATATGAAAATCAAATGAGGGTAAGAGATTCCCCTCTAAATCTTACAGGTGAGAAACATGACCTCCCTGTTCTCCCTAAGGGCTCCTTGAAGGAATTTTTTAGTGTTAATGTTTATGCCATTATTATAGTTCTTTACATTTCAATAGATAAGAGCATCATAAGAACAAGATCACTGAGAAATACACATTCACAAGAGACACAACATTTATCCTGGGAAACCCTCTAGGGGAAGAAAACCCAGCAAAAACTTCCTTATCATAAATAGCTTATACAATGTTCAAGAGACAATTCAAACCAATATAGATAGTCCTCCATAAGAGATGCACCACTCTTCTCCCTCTCTCCAACTGGTAATTGCAGCTTTCCTCATAAGAGAATGAGCAAGTGAGTTGTGTGTTTGAAGTGAGGCACTAGCCTCTTATTTATACAAGACTGACACATGTGAAAGGTCACAAATGGCAGGGCCGACCTCTCACTCTGGGTGGGTAAACCCACCTTTAATTATATTTCTGGGTCTCTTAATTAACTGCTGGGGCCGACTTCTTATTCTGCCTATTATAATTGTCTGTTGACCAATCCGCAAAAGGGGATTTGGTCCTAATACAATTATCGACATGATTAATCCATAATGGGGATTAATCCAATGAATAAAATAAAAATAATAATAAGAATGCTCTTCGCAGTTACATTATTTCAACACTCCCCCTTAACAAGAAGGGTATTCTTCAACAACATCAGGCGATAGAGGTCTGTATCATCAGTGGCATCAGGAGGACAGTATCATCAATATCATCTTGAAACATTGGGTAGCACATTTATGAGTCATCGAAAGTTTTCTTCATCAGGAGCATCATCATTCTCGAAAGAATGCTATCATTATCTGCATCAAATATGTATCAGTAAAAAATGATACCTCATAACAGCACTAGGTTGGTAGTACTACACTAGCTCAATGTCATAGCTGTTAAGCTGGTAGCTCAGTGTCAGTCACATCTTGCTTTACGTCTAACAACTAGGTCAGAAGAAAGGAACATCATCATCTCGCTTTACCTCTAACAACTAGGTCAGAAGTGAGGAATCACAACGTCATGCTTTACGTCTAACAACGAGGTCAAAAGCATGACTCATCTTGCTTTATATCTAACAACAAGGTCAGAAGCAAGGAACATCATCATCTCGCTTTACGTCTAACAACGAGGTCAGAAGCGAGGAATCAACAATGTCATGCTTTACGTCTAACAACGAGGTCTGAATCATGACTCATCTTGCTTTACGTCTAACAACGAGGTTAGAAGCAAGGAACAAATCAACATCTCACTTTACGTCTAACAACGAGGTTAGAAGCGAGGAATCATCTTTCTTTACGTCTAACAATGAGGTCAGACGCAAGGAATCATAGCGTCATGCTTTACATCTAACAACGAGGTCAGAAGCATGACTCATCTTGCTTTACGTCTAACAACTAGGTCAGAAGCAAGGAACACACAACGTCATGCTTTATGTCTAACAACGAGGTCAGAAGCATGACTCATCTTGCTTTACGTCTAACAATGAGGTCAGAAGCATGACTCATCTTGCTTTATGTCTAACAGCAAGGTCATAAGCAAGGATCACACGGCGTCATGTTTTACGTCTAACAGCGAGGTCAAAAGCATGACTCATCTTGCTTTACGTCTAACAACGAGGTCAGAAGCAAGGAATACATCTACTCCTCCTTTCAGGGAGGGTCCTTTCGGACAATACCAAGCTTATCTCGAAAGTGCTCAATCTTTACACGAGATAGAGGCTTAGTCAACACATCAACAACCTGTTCATCTGTGCTAATGTATTGGAGCTTCAAGGCTCCTCTTTGTACCATGTTGCGGATGAAATGATAGCGGATCTCTATGTGCTTCGACCTATCGTGGAACACTGGATTCTTTGTCATTTTAATGCAGCTTTGATTGTCACATAGAATCGCGGTTGCTCTCATCTCCAAATCAAATAGGCCTGTCAGCAACTTTCAAAGCCATATAGCTTCACAATTAGCAAAACATGCGACAATGTACTCTGCTTTCGCTGTGCTGAGAGAAATACTGGATTGCTTCCTACTCTGCCACGAGATCATAGCTGATCCCAAACTGAAACAACATCCGGAAGTGCTTTTTCTGTCAGCAACTCTTCCTGCCCAATCTGCATCAGTATATCCACTCAATGTGAAGTCATGATCTCCATCATAGCTGAGACCATAATCCATTGTACCTTTAAGGTACCTTATCACATGTTTTGCAACCACTAGATGAACATGTTTGGGCTCTACCAGAAACTGACTCAAGGTGTTCACTGCAAAATAGATGTCTGGTCTAGTGTTCATCAGGTACATCAATGATCCAATAATCTGTCTGTACAGAGTGGCATCTATCAAATCTGACGAAGTATCGACCAACAACTTC
>ML784417.1:687857-700161 GCA_009831015.1 Picea engelmannii
ATAGCTTCAACATGCAACACTGATTAAGATAATGTCATGACAAATAGATGTATATCAGAATAATCACACCTGGGTTGCATCATTCCTCTGAATGTGTTGGATCTTGAGATCCTTCTGGATCTATGGCAAGAGATCCCTTCTCCCGCAAATACTCTTTAGGGTTTAACAATTAAACATATGTAAGTACATACCTCTGATAGCATTTGCAGGTAATGGCTCCATCTGGTAGCAGCGGTATTCATTGCCAACTCTTGAGATAACTTCAAGGGTGATTGCAACTGGTTCTACGACTGCAACTGCAACTGCAACTGTTTCTGAGACTGCAACTGCAACTTAGGGTTTTATGAGGAAACCCTAAATTTTCAAACTTTGAATTTTGAAAATTTGATCCAGGGGATAGATGCGCTGAGTTGAGGCGAGTATGCTGGTGTACTCAGAATTTCGAAAATTCAACTTTTACCCCCTCAAACTTGATCTGCAGATTTCTGGACTGGTGCTTTTGTTTTTTTGGTACTTCTGGTACTCTAGTTTTCTGGTTTTCTGGTACTTTGTGAAACTAGGGTTTCACTTTCTGGGAGATCTAGCCACTGGAAAGGTGCGCTCAAGGTGCCAAAATGATCCTTGGGGGAGGGCGCAACTTTCTAGGTGGTTAGGGAGCTGAAAAGATTCACTTTTGCAACACCCTAATTTTTGGGTACGGTAACAATGACGTTTTTCCTCTTGCAAATTGTGCTTCCTTTAGGTTGGCTCTGATACCATGTTAATGTTTATGCCATTATTATAGTTCTTTGCATTTCAATAGATAAGAGCATCATAAGAACAATATCACTGAGAAATGCACATTCACAAGAGACACAACATTTATCCTGGGAAACCCTCTAGGGGAAGAAAACCCAAAAAAAACTTCCTTATCATAAATAACTTATACAATGTTCAAGAGATAACTCAAACCAATACAGATAGTCCTCCCCAAGAGATGCACCACTCTTCTCCCTCTCTCCAACTGGTAATTGCATCTTGCCTCATAAGAGAATGAGCAAGTGATTTGTGTGTTTGAAGTGAGGCGCTAGCCTCTTATTTATACATGACTGACACATGTGAAAGGTCACAAATTGCAGGGCCGACCTCTCACTCTGGGTGGGTAAACCCACCTTTAATTATATTTCCGGGTCTCTTAATTAACTGCTGTGGCCGACTTCTTATTTTGCCTATTATAATTGTCCGTTGACCAATCCACAAAAGGGGATTTGGTCCTAATACAATTACCGACATGATTAATCCACAATGGGGATTAATCCAATGAATAAAATAACAATAAGAATAAGAATGCTCTTCGCAGTTACATTATTTCAACATTTAGAGATGGAGCAATTGATGCAAAGAGGCATCTACACTTATTTCTTGATGTTTGTGATTTTCATCGTGTTGAGTATGACGATGTCATGGTAAGGTTGTTTCAATGAACCTTATCAGGAGTAACATATGAATGGTATACAACCTTGCCCAATAGATCCATTCACTCATTTAATGACCTCGAAGTTGTGTTCCTAACTATGTTTTCCCCTCCAATTACTTACCATACCCTCCTCACTGAATTCACCCAGATTGGGTTAAGGAAGAATGAAAGGATACAAGATTTTAATCTCATGTTCAATAAGACCTTGAGTACAATTCCAGAAGATAAAATACCAAATGACCTTGTCATTCTCGGTTGTTATAAGAATGCATTTCCCCCAAATGTAAAATATTCCATCAGAACATCCCAAATGGATAATTTGGACGAGGCAATGACTAAAGCCACTGAGATGGAAGAAATTATGATTGAAACGGGTGTCGACCCCGACATTATACTGGGAAGATTACAAAGGTAGATGGGGGTATTAAATATTGATAATCAAGGAGCTTCTAGTTCAAGAAAGAATGAAGAATTTCAAGCTCGAGTGGATCAGAATCAAACGATGGGAGGATGATTTTTCAAGGGGACCATACCCAATGTAAAGGTTGACCCTGTGGCAACACATGAAACTAAGCAAAGAATTGAAATTGCACACATGAATAGAACCATAAAAAAAATGCAGAATGAGTTAACCAGACTGAGAAGGGGAGATAACTACATGTCAAATCCATGAATGCCAATCCCCAAGCAAAGGAGGAACCCTCCCCCCAAAAGCAGAATGAGGTTTGAAAACACAGATAACACACAAAGACCAAGGGTTCCCAGACAACCTACTCAGAATGTGACTATTTTGGATGATGTCTATGCCAAGCAATTAATTGAGCAAGAAAATTATTACTTACCGGATGAAATCTCTGAAACTATGCAAATGAATGGATGCGATGCATCCATATATATATTCGAAGAGGTAGACAATGATCCAAACTCGCAAGAAAATGTCGCCCAAACAAGAGGATTTGTAAATAGACCCAAGAATAAAGGAGACTCTGACAAGGAAAAAGAAAAATCAAATGAGAAAGTGACGGATGGAAGTGGAACCAAAAGGCAACACCTGGCGTCAAGCTCCACTCAAATGATGTATAATGTTGTGGAGGACCTAAGTAAATTAAGGATAACTTTGCCTTTTACGAAAGTGGTGAAGATTCCTCAACAAAGACAAAACATTTTGAAATTGTTGGATGATCCATATGAAAGAGTTGAAGCCATCGTTACAAGTTCAAAACAAAGGCAAAGCTAGTCAACTGCCAAGATGAGAGGTAAAGTTATGCCCTTTTACATTTCTATTGAAAATCATGATGCTGCACTGCATAATTGTTTAGTTGACACTGGCGCAACGAACAATATAATGTCGTTTGCGTTCATGGAAGCATTGGGCATGAGCTGCACTAAGTATTACGAGACCAGTGAAAGCATATATGCAATTGATTCTAGAAAACTACTAGCGTACAGAGAAATCAAAGATTTTTCTACTTGGATCACGACAACCCCCCATATTATTACAGTTTTCAATATTGTTGTGGTATACCTCCCTTTTGCATATGGAGTTGTTCTGGGAAGAGATTGAACGTCCATGATCGGGGGTTATATAATGAACAACGAAAGTTGCATGATGCTTCTGAGCAAAGGAGTAATGATTAAAGTACCCCGTGAATCTAGAAAACCCTTCTCATTAAAAAACAAGGACAATGAATTGATGGAAGATTATATAGATGCCGAGATTGGAAACTATGCTATCTTAGACATGGAGCTTAACGAAAACCTAGAGAAATTTCAAGGCGTGGGGAACGAAGATTGTTTGTTTGAAGGATACTAGAGGATGTCATTTGATGGAGCTTATTCTAAATATGAGAACGAAGTTGGAATTATTATTTTGAGTCCAAATAAGATGATGCATCCCCATGCTGTAAGACTGGAGTTTTCATGCACAAAAAATGAGGTAGAATATGAAGCTTTGATCTAGGGGATGATCCTTGCACAAGAAATGAAAATAGAACATCTCATTGTGACTGGAGATTCAGAGTTGGTCGTCAATCAAGTTACCCAAAGGTATACAATAAAAAGGAAAGACTTAAGCTGTATTTCAAAAGAGTTAATGAACTAATGGAATCTTTCAATTCCTTTAACATTGCCTTCATTCAAAGGGACAATAATCACAAGGCCGGTTCACTAGCCTTGGAGGCCTCATTATCAAACCTAGACGATGTCCAAAGCAATATGTCTTTTTAGGTAGAAAGAGCTTTTCGACCATCCGTGCCAGGTAACGTTGAGTACTTGCAAGTATTTAAGAATGATGAAAAACTGGATTTTTTTTTGTTAAACGATGATGATGAAGAAGACGATAGCTCATCCACCATCCCAAAATATTGTAAACAAGTTGAATCTTTGTTTATGAAAGACGACCATGCCAAGAATCTCCTTGAAGAAGTTTCAGTTCGAAAAGTACAAGAAATGAGAAAAGTCAATATTGGAACGGACAAGTCCTTGAAATGTGTCAACTTAGGAGTTGATTGCACCACTGAAGAGGTTGACCAATATTTTTCTTTATTCAAAGAATATATTGATGTGTTCACTTGGACCTATGATGATTTGAAATCCTACGATAAGACTATATTCTACCACATCATTCCTTTGAGGGAAGAAGCGAAACCAGTGAAACCAAAAATAAGGATGATGAATCCCAAGATGAAACCTTTGGTACAATTCAAATTGGAGAAGTTGAATAAGGCAGAGATAATTTATTCCATCAGACATTCAGACTGGATTTCAAATACAGTGATTGTAAGAAAAAATACTGGGGAAATCTAGATGTGTGTTGACTTCAAAGACCTTAAAAAAGAAATCATAAAAGATAATTTTCCTTTACCTAACATGGAGTTTCTTCTACAACAAGTTACTGGATCAGCCTGCATGTCCATGTTGGATGGTTTCTCTGGATATAACTAGGTCATGGTGGCTGAGGAAGATAGGGAAAAGACAACATTTATCACACCATGGGAGACATATGCATATGCTAGAATGCCCTTTGGTTTGAAGAATGTTGGAGCCACATTCCAAAGGGCCATGGATTATGCATTCAACGGGTTGATAGGAAAGTTTATGTCAGATTACCAAGATGACTTGACAGTGCATTCAAATAAAAGAGAGGATCACATCCATCATTTAAGAAAGGTTTTTGAAAGATGTATATTATACGACGTTTCTTTGAATCCAAAGAAATGCTTATTTGTTGTGACTCAAGGAAAATTGTTGGGCCATATTGTATGCAAGGAAGGGATTTACATAGATCCAGAAAAAGTTAAAGAAATAAACGAGTTCAACCTCCCGACATCCAAGAAGAGAGTCCAGTGATTCTTCGACAAAATCAATTTTGTAGGAATATTTGTTCCTAACTACACAAACATCGTAAAGCCGATCAATTTGTTGCTAAAAAAGGAGCAGAGGTTCGAATGTACAACATAAACTCAGGAGGTGTTCAACAATATCAAAGGAACAATCACCACTACTCATGTCCTCATTAGTTTGGATTTCCAAAAGGACTTCATTATTTATTCATTTGCTACAAATATAGTTGTTGCATCCGTTCTCACTAAAAAAAATAGCGAAGAAGAAGAACTCCCAATAAGTTTTATGAGCAAAACCCTACACGACTATGAGTTGAGGTATTCAGAACTTGAGAAGAAAGCCTTGGCTATTGTAAAAGCAGTGGCACAATTTCATACGTATATATTGAACTCCATATTATAGGTTATGTTCCCTCATTGCTAGTGAAGATGCTTCTAAATCAACAGTTGAGATAAGGAAAATGGGATAAATGGTTGGAAAAAATACAAGAATATGATATCAAGATTAAACCTTTAAAGACAATCAAAGGAAAAGGTTTATTCAAGCTCATCGTGAATAGGGATTCGGTCGATGGGATGATTTCAATCTCAGTCGAAGGACCATTAGCTTATTCAGAATTGTACATAGATATTATATTTTACTTAAGGTCTGGGCAATTTCCTGTCACCATGAATCCCAATGAGTGAAGGACATTGAATATGAAGGTGAATCAATACGTGTTGATTGCTGACATACTATTCATAATAAATTTTGATGGTATACTGCCAAGATGCGTTGATGAAAATCAAGCCCAAGAAATAATTAGAGAAATCCACTAGGGAATATGTGGTGGACACTTTGCACTTACAACAACCGCCCACAAAATAATCAGAGTGGGATTTTACTGGCCATCAATCTTTAGAGACTCGTATGCCACAATAAGGAAGTGTTTTTCATGCCAGTAGTTTTTAGGAAAAATGAAGAGATCTGCGATGCCTTTGCATCCCATTGTGGTAGAAAAATCGTTTTCCCAATGGGGACTTGATGTTGTTGGGCCGATTAATCCAAATTATAGCAAGGGGAGTATGTACATTCTAACAACTACTGATTATTTCACGAAATGGCCGGAAGCGGTGGTGCTAAAGAAGGTTGATGCTGAAGAACTGATTAAATTTCTCGAAGACAACATTCTGTCGAGATTTGGTGTCCCTGATAAATTTATCACAAAAAATGGTTCGATCTTCATCGGGTCAAAGTTCACGGAGTTTTCTGGATAATATGGAATCATCATGGGTTAATCATCGAATTATTATCCATAAGGTAGTGGCCTTGTTGAATCCACAAACAAGAAACTTGTGCAGATACTGAAGAAAATCATTGATAAGAACAAAAAAAATTGGCACCTGAAGTTGACAGACACATTATCGGCAAGCATAATGACCCCGAAGGATAGCACATGGATATCTCCATATCTATTGGTTTAAGGGAAAGAGGAGAAAACGCTGATTAATCTCGAGCTCAACGCGTTAATCTCTGTGGTTAATATCGAAGATACAAAAGTCAGTTCACCCATCCAGAGGAGAATCAACCAACTGTTGAAGTTGGAAGAAGAACGAAGCAAAGCCCTGGACCAAGATTCTTAAAGGTGGTAGAGCGTCAAGAGACATTATGATCAAAGAACAACTATGAAGAACTTCTAGAAGGGAGAGATGGTGCTACTTTGGAACAAAGGCAAGGAGAAGCCGTCCATGCATACAAAGTTCAAAGCACTCTGGATTGGACCATATGTCATCGAGAAGATATTGGGTTTTAAATCCTATATGCTCCAAGACATGAAAGGAAAAATATTAATGCTGCATGTCAACGAGAAACATTTGAAAGGTTTCTTCTCCTAATACTTTTTCATACTAATTGTATATAATTTTATTTTTGTTCAGTTTGTATATTCTTACTCTAACTCCATATCCCAATGGGTGGAAGCATCTGGTCACAAGAGATTCTGGATTCTTGACAACTCACATGTGGTTATGATCCCACAGTTGGAGCTTGTTGTTGAGATCAATTCTCTCTTTTGAAATTTCCCTCCCCTTTCTAATTGCCCAACTTCTTTTCTCTCTTTCTTTTCCCTCTTCTATACTTACCTGTTTTTCCCTTTTCCTTTTTTCCCTTCTACCTTCCCTTTCTTGTTCTATACTTAGTCATTTTTTTAGAATGGCGGGTTCTTGGGTTGGCGGACTTGCAGATTCTCATCTCTATTCATACCCTCACATCACGAGTCTGACTGACCACTGCGCTATCCTATACTTCGCCAATTTTGCAATCGCGGGTTCCCAGGTTAGCGGGGTCGAAATCTCATACCCCATGTTCCGTGATATACATTTTGCATTCAAAAATTTCACAATATACAATTTTCCCCCCGAACCCCCCAACTCCTAAGTATCTCATCTCTTCCTTGTTATGTCTGACCGACTGCCTTTCAACACTTAATCATTTTTTGACTTTTTGCAATCGCGGGTTCGTGGGTTCCCGGGTTCACAAAAGTCTCAAATCCCATACCACTCCCGTTCGTCCCTGCCACCCTCACACTCTTTCCAATGCACATTTAGTATGCTTTGAACACTAACAACTCATCATGCAGGTTCGTAAAGATTGTCATTAATAAGCGAAGGGATCGAGAAGATCTCCTATTAAAATGCATTAAACCAGGATTTGCGGAGGATTATATTATCCTTCTCAAGCGTTCATTTTGAATATTAACTGGGGCAAAGGAACGTTTTCGTCAACTTATGGGAACAACTCGACAATAGTTCTGTGGAGATACATTGAACATTTTTGGGTGCGAAGACCAAAGATTTCAGTAGTCCAGAGCATATTCTTACTACTCATCCCCTTCTTCCCAGAAGGAAGTAATTTGGATGTATGGAATTGCGCGTGCAGGTTGTGTCCCGGAAGTCTTTGACTATAAGGAGTTGGTCGCCTGGTGCATCGAGAGATACATTCCAAGCCAACGGATCATTCAATTGCAGGATCATTCCCCTTTCTCTCTATCACCTCAAGTATTTCATAAGATGTTGAGACTTCCTGAGCCAACGCTTACCTTCAAGGGAGAAGATTGCAGAGAATTCTTAAAGAAGAATGACAATGGGTTGGACCTCTTACCCGAGTTCCTGAAGAAACCAACAACTATCCTCGAGGACATCACGAGATTGCATCTTAGCTCATTTAAAAATTCTTTCCAGGAAATTGCCTGGCTGTTCACAAGGGTAATAGGACAAGAAACTACATCCATTATTTCCCGCATGATTCTTTATATTTTATACTTTACGGTTAAGGAACATGCCATCTTTGATTGGGGCAAGTTGATTTGCATTGAAATATCTTCCCAATTGTCACAATACAAGGAGAAGAAATTCTTTATGTCATCTTATTTGGTTTTCGCGATAGCACATTGCTGTCAGTTTCCGAGATTATATGTGTGCAAGAAGGTAAACTGTGAATTCGACCCGGTAACCTTCTAGTATCAAACATTATGGAGCCACAAAGACTCCCAACATTTTTATGAAGGTTTTAATGACTTTGTCTCAGCTTTTAAAGGTTTGCTGTTTGGAAAACACACCCCCTGCATGTATGACCAGGTGAGTAAGTTCCCGGATATGAAGGGGACATTGGAACAAATGGAGAATTACAATGTCATAAGGATTTTCGATTCCAAGGAAAATCCCACCTTCCTTCCATGTCACATATCTGACAAAATGTTTGTTACTGAAGTAGCAAGGCAGTACAATTTCTGGTTGCATTTTTTCCACGAAAAGAGAAAAAATAAATTCATACCTCTACCTTGGAAAGTTGGGGATTTCATATTCAGAAATATGAACAAGATTGATGAATTTGCAGGCCACTTCCACATCCTGAATCTAAGATATGTTGAAAGGGTAAAAGGGTTTGACCCTAGCAGAATTTTTGTAGAACATCTACTGGCAATTTGCTTCAACAATTCTTTTATTAATGATATTCTGAATGAAGACAAATATAATGACTCAGGAACTCCTTCTTGTGACACTGGCAATCTGGAAACAATACTAAACACCAATGAGTTGTACAAATAGAAAGGAAAAAGTCTCGGAAAGAAGAGTGTCCAATCCCCAATTGTCACTCCAAAGAGTACGACATCTCGGAGCAGTGCTCCAACAACCCACCAAATTAAGAAAGTGACCCACAATTCTTCAGGTGGAGGAGATAAGAACCCTCCAGGAAAAATTAAAAGTTCCCATAAACTTCATGTGAGGAAGAAAATAAAAAACATTGTGCAAGAAGAAGAGGGACCTCGAGCAGAAAGCGATATCCATGACCTCTCCCTCAAAGATATGGAACTCGAGATTGACATCGAAAAAATGTTCCCCAACGTTGATCAACCAGAGGACACGAATCGCCAAAATCCCTTGATGGAAATAATTGAGAGCGAGACATTCAATGAAGAAGAGTCTTTTGTATTTCAGAGTGTTGTTTTTGACAACGAGTCCAAAAATTTAATTATTGAGAAAAGAGATGTAAAGAATAAAAAGGGGAAATCTCGTTAAGAGGTTAACCTGTGGAACATGTGGCCTTCCCAAATTTCCCAAATTCACCGAGCAATTGGAGATGCTCTAGACGATTCTATTGGAGGCCTTGAATCAGAGAATGCCAAATTAAAGGAAAGAGTCAAAGAATTGGAAGAAGCTTTGATGCCTCTTCCAATACTTTCTAGTCCTTTAACAATAATTGGGCCTTCCACACCTATGAAAAAATTTAAAGGATCTTCAATCCTGCTCACATCAACCAGGGGCTATGTGGAGAAGAACATTAAGAAAAGAATAGAATTAATTACAGAGACTTGGGATAGGTCAAAGAACATGGTCTCTTTTGGAATGAGGGCACACGCCTTCCATGAATATTTGCAAGCAGATTTAAAAAATGAAGAAGGTTTTTACCTTGACACGGTCGTACCCTTCGGTTTTAAAGTTACCAACATGACAGAGTTGAGAAGAGAGGGGGACCTCCCTTCTCTGAACTGGATAAAACAATTGAACGCATGCTGGAAGGAAAAAGGTTAAAATCTTGAATATCATTGTGTTGACTGAAATAGACCTAGCCAGAACCACCAATGAGGTCCAAGACGCCAAATTGATTCTCAACTCATTGTTCTTAACCAAGCAAGCCTTTGACGAACAAGTTGAGATCTTTAAAGGGTTGTCATTTGAAAAGTTCTATGGCATTCTTGAGTACAATGAATATGACATGGAGAACTGGCTAGTGGATTATTCAATAAAAAATCAAGATATTGAAGAAAATTTGCGTAATATTTCCATTGATCTAAGTGTCTTGGAGGGCGAGCTCTTCAATATTAAAATCCGGCATGAAATCAATGTGGCACCAATGAGAAGCTACATCGAAGAGTGGTTTAAAAAGGCTATCGACAAACTAACCGATTAATGGCAAAAAGTAGTTGAGATGGTTCCTGTAACCGTCGATGAAAGCAATAAAAGGACATCAACGAGAAAGTTACAAACGAGAGATACCATCATAGTAAGTTCACACTGATCACATTCTTCCTTCTTTATCAAGTCCTTCATCCAGTTACTCCACCTCTTTAAATAGAAAGGTTTAATCGAAGACTGATAACTTCTTCTTTCTTCTTGCCAGGTACTGTTGTTCTTTCATCGCCGACTTTCTTCCTTCTACAAGCTTCATTCTTGTGAATATTTGATTTATAGTCTGCGGGAGCCCCAATCCCAGTCTTTATGACAAACACATTTAAATTTCAGAGAATATGTAATAAACTATATATTTTTTAGAAATTTCAAGAGAGCTATTTTGGGAATAATCTCAACTGTACTTTGTAACCTGATTTTCTGAATATAAAGTATTTGAGGTTGATTTATCATTATCTTTATTTGAGCTACCCATGTACCTCTCTGTCAAAGTTCTCTTATGCATGTGGACCATCTTCTTTTTATTTTTTTATGTGATCAGAAATATTTATTTTAAACTATGATGGATGTGAGAAAATTTAGCTTATTTTCTTTAAATGTGTGAATGCGTGCAGTTCCTAGTCCATTCTCAGGAACTTTATTTAAAAGAAAATAAAACATTTTTCATTTTTTTATCTTTACTTTTCTTTGATTACCACGACAAACTTCTATAAAGTTCCATATTCCGAAGACCTAGAGTCCCATGAAAATCATAAGAACACAGGAGTACCACCTCTATAAAACCATAGGGGGATTTATATCCTCGTGTGGTTGTCGTTTCGGTCCTAACAGATTCAAGCGTCAACAGGTCCGTATGATTGATGTTAGCAGATCGTACAGGTGTGTTGGAGCATATTTGTAAGTTGGGAATTTTCTCAGGGATAATTTACTGATTTGTATTTTGTTGAGAGGACTAGTATTTGTCCTTAGATTTACTATTTTGGTGATTTGTTGAGAGGGTTGGTTTTTCCCTTAGAAAATCCGAATTTTGAAAGTTTAGATAACAAAAAATTGTGTCTCATGTGCATGCATAATTTTTCTCTGATATTTATGTTTTCGATGTTGCAATTTTCTATCATAATTTCAATGTAAAATTATTCAGTGATAACAACCCTAGGGTTTACTGATTGGGTCACTTGGAAGTAATTTTTAAATATGAAATTAGATGCACAAAAAATGACAATGCTAGAGTAAAAACCAATTATATATATATATATATATATATGTCTAATATTCTTGGAGTTACTTAAATCAAAGTTTATTTTTGTCAATATTTTCTAATAATTTTCAATAATTTATCATAAATTCAATAAGTTTTTTTTATGAATTCTTAATATATATTCCCCAAAACGATATTTGCAACATTAATAAAAACTATGTAATAAATCTATATAATGTTAAATAATATAATTATTTTGATTTTTCTAATATTCTTCGAGTTACTTAAATCTAAGTTTATTTTTGTCAATATTTTTTTAATAATTTTCAATAATTTATCCATAAATTCAATAAGTTTTTTTATAAATCCTTAATATATATTCCCTTAAACAATATTTACAACATTAATAAAAACTATATAATAAATCTAAAATAATATAATTATCATGAGTTAGAATGGTATTATTCATATGAAATAGTTAGGTCATGTTTTTTTTTTAACAAGGGAATTGGCAATGCACCTTCAACATATGCGGTTTGACTCTAATGACTACCACTATAAACCTTACTCATGATTAAATTTGGGCTACTAGAATGGGAACAAATGGGGTACACAATCTTCAAAGGGCTTACCTCCCACTAGAAAACACTCAATTGAGACTAACTATCCAACTCCCCTTCCCCCGTTAAATTAAGTATTTTATTATATGTTAAAATATTTTTCACTTGCATATTATAGTAAGCAAATGCAATAAATATATTTAATATTAAGTGATTTAATTATCATGAATATTCTTGTTCTTATGCAATACTTAGATTAAACAAATAGTCCAATTAATGAAAGAAATACAAGAGTATCTCT
>ML784417.1:723015-733773 GCA_009831015.1 Picea engelmannii
GTGGGGTTGATGGTTGTAGATGTTACAATATGGTATCGGAGCCCATGGTTTCAACGCTAAGCTTGGATGGGCCGGATAAGTGGTCTTTGGACCCAAGGTTTTGAGTGGAAATGATGTTTGGATGGAACCAATTTTGAACCTTATAATGCTTCTGAGTGCAAAGGGGTTACTTGGCCGATTTACGAAGATCAGGAGGAGTAGCGGTAGAATAAAACTGTAGCCGGCATGGTATTTGAACATAGAGAGAGAGCGCTCAACACGTGGGGTGTTGGAGCCGTAGGATCTGTTCGGAAGGATAGGAAAAACCTTTACGACCGTTAGATCTAGAGAAAGTGCAGAAAGGGTAACCTGGAAGCACTTCAGACTTCACGACGTCAATGAAACTGAATGCAAAGGTAAGAGAAAGGCTGAAACCTAAAAGTCCAAAGTTCGAAGGAGATCTACATCGTAGATCATAGGAAAAGATCCTAACCATTAGATTCATGTCCAGGAAGGAAAAGGAAAGTCACTTCGGAGGATTTCAAGTGTGGAGTGTGACAAACTCCCGAAGTCTCGAAGTAGATCGCAATTGTCCGTTGCCAAGGACATGCGTCAAGAGATCGTGTACTTTGGGAGGAGGAAAGTGCTGTGAGTTTGAAACTCCTGAAGCTCGAAGTGCTAAAGTCACTCATAGCCGTTGATCGTGAAAGAGGACATACGTCGGTAGATCGTGAACTCCGGGAGAAAGCGCTTCGGGCAAAAGCGAGTGTAGACTAGTTGAAACTCCTGAAGCCCGAAGAGCTGAAGTGGTGAGTCATGATGACGTCACCTGGAGGTGACATGGACACATGGGATGTGTGCCATGTGTCAGTGGGTTTAGAACCCATGGAAGATTGAAATGGCATTTGGAATGTGATGAGTGTCACCCATCTGTATGGTCCACGTATCAGTTGTTAGTATTCCTCCATGTGGCATCCTGTATGAGTAGGGTTAGTGGGGGTCGAGGTTACGTAACGTAGTTAAAGGTTGGAGGACCCACAGCGGAATTAATCATGATACATCAAGATCAACGACCAAGAGACATTGCGGGGACCCAAGTTACACGAAAGATGATTATCCAAGGTGGTCCCATAATCCAAACCGTGGTTTCACTAAGGGGTTACGTGTCAGCGTTAGAAGAATTGTGGGACGAAAGGTGGGTTGCTCCAAACCACCGTTGCATGCCCCCGCAATTGGAAAAATGTTAAGTGATGTGATGTAATGACATCACCAATGGTGATTGGGAATGTTCGAAGATTAATAGTTCGGATGTGCGGATGTGAGATCCTCCGAATATCCGAAGACCCGAAGACCCGGAACTCAGACACATGAGGTTCCATAGTAAGTGTCAGTTGTTGGATGTTGTGTAGACATGGACTATTGATCCACTCTACTTCGCGAGTTCGGTGACTCAGAACTCCAAGAGATCCTTGTTTTGTGCTTTGAAAATCTTCTGAAGCCGAAGGAAAAATGCCCAGGTAAGTGTGTATTGATCTAACACTTGGTCACGACTCATGGTCACGTGGGTTGGTGACTAAGAAAAAGGGGCTGGTGCCCAAAAAATTAGCAGAGAAGAGCTCTGAAAGAAGAAATCTGCAGGGATTCTTGATTGAACAAGAATCATAGAGAATGAAAACTGAACGTTTTCTTGAATCATATTTGTTTATGAATGTTGTGGGATTTGTTAAGGAACGATGACCTAACAAATTCCAGTTGTCTGCACATTCTGTTTGCATAAGTTTAACGAGTGCCAAAACCGAATAGAGTTGCCACTGAGTGCAAAGAAATGGAGGAGACACATAATGCTTCAAGTTCAAAGAATGAAGCTAAAGGGATGGATGTTCGTTTGGGAGTTGAATTTTCGAACTCCAATGGGCATGGAGAAGAGATAGATAAGGAAGAGCATATGATGAAAATCATTGAAAGATCGCAGAAAGATGCCCAAACTCATCGAGTAGATAACATAAAGCTCATGAAATTTAAGGAACGACAGGGAGAATTCAACTTAAAGTTGATGAAGAGTCTGAAAAGAATAGAAAATAAGTTGGACAAGGAGAGAGACTCGAGAAAAATAGGGAGTCACCAGACTTCTGAGGGAAGAAGATCAAGGAGCGTTGGTAGACACCATCATCACTTTCAAGGTCGCTCCAAGAGGAGGGCACAGAGTAGTTCAAGCCCATCTCCTACTAGAAAGCACAGGAGATCTGGAGTGAATGAACTGAAGGGAAAAATGAACAATATTAAGCCTCCTACGTTTGATGGAGAACATAAGAAGGAGGAAGATGTCGACACATGGTTTCTTGGTATGAGGAAATATTTCCAACTGCAAAATTATTCCTCTCATGCTGAAGGAAGAATTACAATGTATTAATTGAAATGAAAGATATCCATGTGGTGGGATCAACTTGTGTAGGTGCAACACATTAGAGAGAAATATATCACTTGGAAAGAATTCAAGAAGTATTTCGAGAAGAAATACTTGACTAAGAGATATTATGACAGAAAGATGAAAGAGTTCTTTGAACTCAAACTGGGAAGCATGACCATTGATGAGTATGAACAAAGTTTTTTGGAATTACTGAAGTATGTTCCGTTCATCAAGGATGAGACTGTCAAGATTCAAAGGTATCTGAGTGGACTGTCACCTTCCATCGGTGACAAGATCCAATATGATGACCCTGAGACTATGGAAGAAACGACAAGAAGAGCGAAATTCTTATATGAACAACAAAGAGATAAGCCTACTTTTCAGAAGGCTTGGGATGAACAAAAGAAGTTCAAGAAAGAGCAGAGGAAGAAGGGAAACAAACCTCCCTTTTAAAAAAAACAATCCTCAAGGACAACCATCATTTAGAGAGCCGAGAATGACTGACGTAGGGGGACAAAGGCCAAGTCAGACGCCCATTCAGTGTTGGGGTTGTTAGGGAAACCAAAAGTACAGAGATTGTCCCCATAAAAATGGAAAAGTGAGAGCTAGCCATAATGTTCAACAAGTTGAAATAGTGGAAGACATGGGCAATAGAATACCCAGGATCTACGCAGCCCTGGACAACAAGAAAGTGGAATATCATTCGCACATGATTGAAGTGGAAGCTATGATCAACAACCATGCTTTTATTATTTTAATTGATTCAGGGGCTAGCCATATTTATATAGATCCTAGAGTGGTGGAAAGTTTGAAATTGTCGAGAAGCAAACATGAAAAGTATTGGTTAGTGCAGTTGGCTACAGGAACCAAGAGAAAAGTCACTGAGTTAGTTAAGTCTTGTCCAGTGGACATGAATGGACTAAGAACAAAGGCTGAATTGAATGTTTTTCCTTTAGGTTCTTCTGACTGTCTAATTGGGATGGACTAGTTGGATCAACACCATGCCATATTGGACTGTCGTAACAAGGCATTCACTTGCCTGGATGAGGAAGGAAATCAGAAAACAGTCAAAGGAATTCCTAGAGCTGTTGCTGTCAGAGAAATCTCAACAATGCAACTGAAGAAGTGCTTTAGGAAAGGCTATCAATTATTTGCAGCCCACTTGGAGGAAGCACATGAGGATAAGGTGTCAAATATATAAGACCATGCGGTACTACAGGAGTTTGAAGATGTATTCCACGAGGTACCCAGAATACCTTCGAAAAGAGATATTGACTTCTCTGTAAACTTGATGCCTGGAGCAGATCGAGTGTCGAAATCTCCTTACAGAATGAGTATGCCAGAGATGAAAGAGCTGCAATTGCAGCTTGAAGAGCTTTTGAAGAAGGGGTATATATTCCCAAGCGTGTCACCTTAGGGTGCCCCGATCTTGTTTTTGAAGAAGAAGGACGGGATGCTAAGATTGTGTATCGATTTCAGACAATTGAACAAAGTAACTGTAAAGAAAAAATATCCTCTACCGAGGATTGATGACCTCTTCGATCAGTTGAAGGATGCGAAGATATTTTCAAAGATATATCTCAAGTCGAGATATCACCAGGTAAGGATAAAGGATGAAGACATCAACAAGACCACCTTTAGAACAAGGTATGGTCATTACGAGTTCACAGTGGTGTCGTTTGGGCTATCGAACACACTTGTTGTTTTTATGTGCCTGATGAATGGTGTATTCCGGGACTATCTAGACAAGTTTGTCATAGTATTCTTGGATTACATCTTGGTGTATTCCAAGTCAGAGGAAGAGCATGAACATCATCTGAGGATGGTGTTGCAGGTGCTAAGAGAGAACCAACTGTATGCCAAGTTGAGAAAGTGCTTGTTTTATCAGGAGTATATCCATTACTTGGGGCATATTATTTCGAAGGATGGGATAGTCATGGATACTAAGAAGATTGATGCCATTAGAGAATGGTTAGCACCAAAGAACGTTATGGAAGTCAGATCCTTTATGGGTCTAGCTGGTTATTACAAAAGGTTTATTGCAGGGTTCTCGAGGATAGCTCACCCTATCACTTCCTTGCAAAGGAAAGAGACGAAGTTTCAGTGGACAAAGGAATGTGAGAAAAGCTTCCAGCAATTGAAGAAATTGTTAACTAGTGCTCCAATCCTGAGGATTGCAGATCTGAATGAAGACTTTGTAGTGTGTATAGATGCATGCAAAGAAGGACTGGGAGGAATCCTCAATCATAATGGATTCGTAATTTGTTATGAATCCAAAAAGTTGAAAGAGAATGAAAGGAACTATGAAACTCATGATTTGGAGTTTGCAACCATAGTACATGCTCTAAAGAAATGGAGGAATTATCTCATGGGAAGAAGGTTCAAACTGAGGATAGACCATAACGGTCTGAAGTATTTGTTTGATCAACCAACCTTGAATGCTAGGTAGAGTAGGTGGTTACATTTTCTTTGTGAATATGACTTTGATATCAAGCATATCAAAGGAAAGGAAAACAAAGTGGCTGATGCAATCAACAAGAGAGTGCATGAATTACATGCTATAACCATTAGCATGTACTGAACTGATATTAAAGACATAATTTTGGAAGCTGCAAATATAGATTTGCAGTACATGGAGTTGGTAGCAAAGCTACAGCAAGGTGAGATGCCACAGAAAGTGGAAAATTATAAATTGGAAGCCGATGGAATACTTATGTACGAGAATTTTTTTTATGTATCTAATATCCAGGACTTGAAAATTATGGTTTTGAATGAAATGCATAATGTGCCTTATGTTGGGCACCCTGGATATCAGAAAAATGTGGCAGTAGTCAAGAGACATTACTTTTGGCCAGGTATGAAGAAAGAGATTGCATAATACATCGCCCGATGTATGGAGTGCCAGAAGGTTAAAGCTGAGCATAGGCACCCAACAGGGTTGCTACAAACGTTACCCATTCCTGAGTGGAAACGAGAGGTAGTGAGAATGGATTTCATCACAGAATTTCCCATAACAGACAAACACCATGATTCAATAATGGTGGTGGTGGACAAGATTATGAAAGATGCCCATTTTATTCCATTGAAGACTACTCACAAGGAAACTAATGTTGTTGATATTTTTATGAGGGAAATAACACGATTGCACGGTATTCCCAAGACAATTGTGTTTGACCGAGACCCAGAATTCACCTCCAAATTTTGGAAAGGGTTATTCAAAGGATTTGGAACGAATCTGAGCTTTATCACAACCTATCATCCTGAGTCTGATGGGAAGAAATAGTGGGTGAATCAAGTGATAGAAGACATACTAAGGATGTATGTGATGGACAAACCATCTAAATGAGAAGACTACCTACACTTGGTAGAATTCGCCTACAATAATGGGTATTAAGCATCATTGAATATGAGCGAATTTGAGGCACTTTATGGCAGAAAGTGAAATACTCCAGTAAGATGGGATAATCCAGCTGATAGGGAAGTAGTTGGGCCAGAGTTTCTCAAGGAAATGGAAGAGAAAATGCTGAAAATTAAGAAGAATTTAAAGGCTGCCTAAGACAGGCAGAAAAATTGTGCTGATAAAAACAAAACCCACAGAGAGTTTAAAGTGGGAGATCATGTTTTCCTGAAAGTGAACGCCAATAGAAGTTCCCTGAGGCTGGGAAACTATTCAAAGTTGGCAACCAAATTTTGTGGGCCATTTGAACTCCTAGAAAGGATTGGGCCAGTTGCATATATGCTTGCATTACCTTCATCCATGACTGTACATAATGTGTTTCATATTTCATTTCTTAAGAAATATATACTTGATGCTAATCATGTAATCGATTGGAATGTGATTCAGGTGGAAGAAGAAGGTGTTCTGCAAGTGCATCCTGTGCGCATATTGGACCAGAAAAGAAAACAACTCTGGAATCGAGCCATATGGCTTGTAAAGGTCCAATGGACCTGGTACGATCCTGAGGACATGACATGGGAACATGAAGATGCTATGTGGGAAGAATACCTGCATCTTTTTGAATATTTTGAAAATCTTGTTGATGCTGTGTAAAGAGTTGCACTGAGGACAGTTCAAAAATAAGGGGAGGGGATTGTAATACCCCAAAGACGTGCCCTATTTATATTATGAATTGTAATCATGTTTATGAATTGTAATAATGTTTAGTAGGCTGGTGAGCCGAGTATTGATAAGCTGGTGGGATTATGTGTATATTAGCCGGAGAGCCTAATTGTTAAAGGCCAGGAGCCTGTTTTTGTATTTGTAATTATGCATAACATTAATAAAGATTAAACATCACTACGTTTAGACTGACCACGAAGAAAGAGTGATGGGGGACTAAGCTTCCACAAGGTGGGTAAGGGAAAGGGGATTGAAAGGTTGGAAAGAGGGGCTAATATTAGGGGCTTAAGTCCTTGGGAATAATAATTTATTATTATTCCAACGTGGCGTGGAAGGTGTATTTTTATCCTAAGTTCTTGGAAAAGGGAACGCATACTTGATGGAGTGCATGCAGCTTCATGGGCGACATGTGTCGGCCCAGGAAGATGTAATTTAACCCAAGAATTGAGTTGGGTTGGGGGTTCGTCCTCCATTCTGGCGTCCGCTATCTGAACCGTGTTACCTCTGCATCTGATCTCTGCATACCTCACGCAAATTTGAAACTCGAAACCCGAAACCATGAGGCCAACCTGTGATGTTTTCCTGAGAAACCGATGCATCCTCTTTCTAAACTGTTAGAGTCTACGTTCGACCTCTGTGTTGATTCCTTGTCATGCACCCTAAAAACCAGTGGAAAACCTGTGGATTGAGTCGTGTCTCTTGTGTGTCATGTGAACCTAGATTATCTGCCCTTGCAGAGCCGAGTTCGTACCTGAACCATTCTTGGGTTGCTGCCTTCTGTTTTCCTGAGTGGTGTTGACCAATTACTGTTACTGTCACCCGTACCTTGCTGGAACTGAGTCGAAAGTGGATGAGGAACCGGGTTGTCAGGCCTATGGTTGAAAAGGCAGGTTGTCAGGCATGTGAGAAGCTCTCTCTAGGTGAGAGAGTCTGCTAGCAAATGGTTTTCTCCCAGAGAAAGTCCAAAGCCAGCTACGGAGCTCTGAGAATTCATGATCTGGCCTATTTCAGAGACCCAGAGAGGGAGGTGATGCAACTGATGGAATGTGCTTATGAAGGTGTATACTCCTGGGTGGAACAGGCATGTGGGGAATGAGAGTCCATGAGTAGTGGGCGTAAGAAGCCTCCTGGAGAGAATCCTTCTGGTCGCACTGTGTAGTTTTCCTATAACCTCAGCCTAGTCTAGGATTCCCTTGCCTTGGGTGGAGCTTAGTCCCAACTTGGGAGTGACCCACTGTTGAGTGTGATGAGCAGTGTGGTCTAAGGCTGGGAGGTTTGTGGAAGGTTTGCACATAGTTGGTGTAGTTACTACAGTTTCAAAGATAAGTATCATTATATGTTTAATTTCAACTAAAATGCATGCCTGTGATGCTTGTAATATTATCATGTATTCCGTTGCAATGATATTTATTGTTAATTCTATTTAAGTCTGTATGATGGCAGTAACTCTATGTTAAATGAGTTAATTTGATTTAATATGCATGTTATATATATGTATGGGAATGTTCCGCGTAATAGCGTTTCCCGACAGTGGGGTTGATGGCCGAGGACGTTACAAAATCCCACAAAAGTTGGGTGGCAAGACACTTCGACATGGAAAAGATAGTGATAGTGTTGTAGCAACATTTATACTGTCTAAAACTTCGAAAGGATGCTAACAAGTATATTCGGTCCTGCACTGTTTGCGCTATTACCAAAATTACCATTAAGAAACAAGGCATGTACACTCCTTTGCATACTCTTGATAGGCCCCAGGACTCCATCTCAATGGAATACATGTCGGGCCTTCCATCCATCAAGCGGGGAAACGACTATGTTTTTGCGGTTGGTGATTGCTTTTCCTAGATGGTGATTCTGGCTGCCTGCAAGAAGAGCATCACAGCGGAGGCCACTGCCAAACTCTTCTTTGAATGAGTGTGGGTACAATTTGGGATCCCATAAACCATTATTTCAGATCAGGACAACCGGTTCCTTAACACATTTTGGTCAAGCCTCTGGTCATTGTTGGAAACCAAGATTACCAAGTCAACTACCTTCCATCCCTAGACATATGGCCAAACCGAGGTCGTCAACCAGATGATCATGCACATCCTACGCATGTACAATTCCAAGCACCCCCGCACTTGGGATGAGAGTCTTCCCTATGTTCAACAAAGCTACAACATAGCCATACATAGCTCAACTGGCCACAACCCCTTTCATGAGGGGTTAGGATTTCAACCATTGGGTCCCATGGATGTTGCACTACCCTTTCAACCACCCAGGGAGACTCGTCACATGCTCCAAATGGAGATGACAAAGCCACCTAGTTCATTGAGCGGATACAGTACATCTACCAATAGGTTTAGTATATTTTACAAAATCCAATGCCAAGTACAAACAACAACATGATCAACACCGGGTGCCACACCAGTTTCAGGTGGGAGACAAAGTTTGGTTGCACTTGCAGAAATAATGCCTTACACGGCCTCATCGAAAGATTCATCCACTCATTTATGGACCCTACACCATCACCAAGGATGTGGATGATAATGATTTTGAGCTAAACCTTTCCCCATTCCTTGGTTTGCACCCAATATTCAATGTGGACCTCCTTCAACCTTATTTTCCACCATTATTGGACACCTTAGAGATAGAAAAATAGTTGACACCAATAGAGATCAACCTTGACTGCATGGAACATCCATCCACTGATCAGATTGTGGACACACAGGTCAAGGGAACTCACCAACAGAGGATCTAGCTTTATCGGGTTGTCAAAGCAGGGCAACTCCTGTACTAAGGCAAGTGGCTCACATGGGGCCAAATTCAACAGAAATTTCCTCATCTAATGGGGGAACTCTATGCAATGGAGACCATTGCTTCCTAAGGGGGGAGGATTGATCCATGAGGATCTTGGTGGCCACCCACCTTGTCCATCTGGATCAAAACAATTTTTTGGCAACTTACTATTTTTAGTAGTTTTTCGGTTCCTGAACTTCCGAGGCCATTTTGAGGGCCTAAACAATGATTCTTTGCGATTAGGAATCTCAATGAAAAAAAAGGTTCTTATTGATCCCCCTAAATGAATATCCTCGCCAATGCCTTTCCAATGAGCTATCGTGTGCCCTAAACGAAGATCATATGCAAAATTTATGACCCCGAGAAATTGATGTACTAACTTACCCCAACGAGGCCCACATGAATTTTGGTGCTTCATCTCCTAGGGTTAGTTTTTTGGATGTCTAGGGTTTTGGAATTCATGTTTATTGTAAAAATGCCTTTAGAGCTTCATTGTACTCATCTTCTTGCGAATGAGCATAGCTGTCACATCTCTTCTCAGAGATAAGCTGCCACCATTCTAGCAAGCTTGTTTTTAGTCTGCACTTTATAGTTTTCAACATATTTCTTATTTAATAGAAGCCAAGTTTTACCGTATATCTATTATTGTTCACTGTGTCTCTGTGTTAATATTATAAATTTGTGGTTTCATTTCATTCCACTCATAAATCCGGATCATTATTAATCCCTATAACTTCAAAATAGGTTATGAAAGATTTGAAACACACTTTCACTTACTTAAAAAAAAAAAAAACTCTTATCAGAATCATTTGAACTATTGATAATACAACCTTAAACATGTTGAATTTTAAATTTCAAGTAGGCTATAAAAAAATTATTTATCTAAGTTTACTCAAGCAATATCTAAGGTAATTAATTAGAACATGACTAAAATATTAAATGTCAAACTAAAAATTATCATCTCTTAGGATTACAACCATTCTATCCATTGTTTGAAAGAGAACTCGTTTGGATACAATACAAAGAATTTTGAAGAGAATTAATAATAGGGTCTAAATGTAAGATATGTAGTTGTAGTTCATTATAGTCATCACAAACATTGCTTCACTTCCAACCAGATGTCCATGGCCCCGATGAAGTTATTTGCATTCCCCAATTCTGAATTTTCTTTCACTATCCTACTTTTAAATTTTCTTTGAGATGAGAGAAATCATATAATGAATTTCCTTTCATCATCTTGTTTTATCAAGATGGGGGCAATCAGTTTTCTGAATTTCCTTTCACCATCTGTCTCTGTTACTTTATTTATTATTGTAGGATGGGGGCAATTAGTGTGTTTTAAAACACTCTGGGATGATGACTATTAAAAATAAATAATGGTGTAGAACTGACTACACATTTAGATTAACTTGAGATTAATAACCCCTCAAAATTAGCTATACTTTTTTCCAATGAACAAATAGACGATTAT
>ML784417.1:733782-754944 GCA_009831015.1 Picea engelmannii
TATATATATATATATATATAATTTTCTTGAGATGACTACCAATTATCTTTTAATATCAAAGAACAAGGTTTCAAAGAAATTACCCTAAATATACTCTTTCATCAAAGACTAAGAATTGAAACATAATTTTCACCATACTTATGAAAATAAAATGTGAAAGTTTGTTTAATAGTAAATGCTAGTGATTCTATAGCGATTAGAAATAAAGGTAAGAGAAAATGATCTTATCTTTCTTTATTTACTCTTAAATTAACATTTTTCTTTCAATAGCTAACTACTAAATAGAAAAGAAAAATCAAAGTCAATTTATTTACATCTATCTTTTCTTTTTGAGTGGAAAATCAAATCAACTCTTATCATCAAATAATAGCTAAAATTTTACAAATTTTGAAAACTTAATTTAATAATAGATAATTCAATCTAAACTTTAATTGAATTGAGATTCATATAATGAGTTCTTAATTCAATTATGATCAAAATTTGAAAGTAAATTGCCAACATCAATCCAATCATCACCGATATTTATAATGGAAAACAAAAATAATATTGAAAACTAAACTACTGAATGAAATGCTTCAAATAACGCCCATTGATAGGTGCTTCTAGAATCTCTCCACTTAGACTTTGAAGAGAGAAGGAATTTCTCTCGTCTATCACTGCAATCTTATAAGGACCGAACCAAAGATGATCAAATTTGCCATGTTTTTCAACGTCATCTCTTCTAGATTACCATTTTAGAACTAGATATCCACAAAGGAATTCCCTATCTTTGGATTTCTTATCAAAGATAGCCTTCATTTTGTCTTGATATCTTTGAAGTTTTTCATTAACTTCTTCCCTGATCTATTGGACCTCAATTATCTTATTTCTTCTTCTTGTCAAATCATTTGTCTCTTCATCAACATCCTGCGATAATTTCATCACAGGAAGAACAAGATTAATGGGTAAAATAACTTCTAGCTGACCATTTTAGAACTAGATATCCATGAAGGAATTCCCTATCTTTGGATTTCTTATCAAAGATAGCCTTCATTTTGTCTTGATATCTTTGAAGTTTTTCATTTACTTATTCCTTGATCTATTGGACCTCAATTATCTTATTTATTCTTCTTGTCAAATCATTTGTCTCTTCATCAACATCCTACCATACTTTCATCACAGGAAGAACAATATTAATGGGTAAAATAACATTTGTGCCATAAACCAACTAAAAATGTGACATACCTATTGATTTCTTGGTGCTGATCCTGTTCGCTCATAGAGCATATTTTAAATATCTATGCCAAGATTTTTTTATTTTCTGTCAGAACTTTCTCAATTATTCTCATCAAACTTTTGTTAGAATATTCTTCTAGTCCATTCCCTTTAGGATAATAAGCTGTAGAATGACCCAAAATAATATTATATTTCTGACAAAAGTTTATCATAGCAACATATTTAAAAGCGTGTGCATTGTTTGTAATTATTTTTCTTGGACAACTGAATGCTAGAATATTTTCCTCCAAGAAATTTATTACCACTGAGTCTGTATTATTCCTAGTTGGAATAACTTCTACCCGCTTAGAAAAATAATTAGTTGCGGTTATGATCCATTTGTGTTGGGCATTGGATCGAGGGTGAATCTCTCCAATGAAATCTAAGCCCCATTTTTGGAAAGGAGCTTCATCTTTGATAGGGACTAAAGGTAAGGCATGAAGGTTTTGTTTTCCAGCAAAGAGTTGGAATTGCTTGCAAGCTCTAACCCTTGCATTTACATCGGTGAACAATTTTGGCCAATAATAGCCTTCCCTTAGGATTTTTTAGGTTGTTTCTCTCCAAGCATGGTGTCCTCCACATATTCCTTTGTGAAATTCTTCAATAACGCCTTCTATTTCAGACCTTGTTAGGAAACTTAATAAGAAACCTAAAGGATCTTTCCAATATAGCTTGTCATCAATAATGCAATATTTAATTCATTGTAACTTTAACGTTTATGTTTCTGCTGGGGTCATATCAGCGGGGCATTGAAGAGTGAGAAGGTATGGCACTATCTTGTTATACCAAGGGGAGGAAAATAATTGTTCATCTATTTGAATTGTTGGTACTTGACCATCAATTTCTTCAATATATGGTAAAGGATTTTCAAAATCAATGTGATCAATTCCAAAATCTTTAAGATTGGATTCAACAAACAGTTTTGCTAAACCCTTTCCTTTTACTAATTTGGTTGGCTTGATCTCCAGATCATTTTCTTGGATTTTTTCCAACCACTTGCCTCTTCTTCCATCACTATTAGGTTGAATTAAGATTTATTTGACAATACTGGTGGGTACATATGCGATCACTTTGGAATGCAATACATATGTCCTGAAAGCTTTAAGTGCTTTAACCATAACATAAGCATGTTTTTCTAAAATTTCATATTTCAATTTTGTGTCTCTGGGGATTTTAATAAAAAAGGAAATAGGTTGTTCAAATCCATCATTATTTTTCTGGAAAAGCACTACTACAATTATATATTTGGATTCAAAAGAAAAGACAAAAAATTCCTTTGAATAATCTAGACTTACCAAAACCGGTTCTTCTCCTATGTTTTTTTTTATTCATTGAAAATACAACTTAGCTTCCATTTTCCATTTCACCTCATTGTCTTTCTTCATCATATCCATGATCCGTTTAATAATTTCAACAAAATTTGGAATGAAGCTTCTTAAGAAATTGATTCTTCCTAAAAATGATTGAATCTCTTTTTTATTTATGGGTAAATTGATTTTATCAATGGCTTCAATCCTTTTGGATCAATTTTAATCCCATCTTTTGATACAATATGACCTAACAACTTCCCTTCTTGCATGGAAAAAATGATATTTCTTGGGATTTAAAGACAAACCAAATTTTCTGCATTTATCAAAAGTTTGTCTGAGGTGTTTTAAATGTTATATATCAGAACTAGAAAAAAATGTCAGATCATCTAAATAACTAAGAACAAATTTCTCTCTCTCACTAATAAAATTTATGTCCATGGATATTTTAAAAGTTGTACCTACATTCATCAAACTAAATGACATTTTATCATACATAAAAATTCCTCATGGAGTAGTAAATGCAGATTTTTCTTTATCGTCCTCATGGAAAGCTATTTGATTATATCTTGAGAAACCATCAATCATAGAAATTTTATTAGCCCCTACTACCCTTTTAAGAATATGATCCATTTTCGGAAGAGGGTAATTCTTTTAACAAAGATCGATTTAGATTTTTGAAAACCACACATAATCTTATCTCCCCATTTTTATTTCTAACTGGAACTAAATTAGCTACCTATTATCCCGTATCCTAGGGATCACTAAGGAGATTATGTCTTGAGGCCCACAAGTCATAGACATGGAGTACCGAGAGCCATATTGACTTGAGCTTGGCCTTGGAGGGCCCATCCTTTTTCTTTAGTGCCTCTATTCTGTCAGCAACAACAACATCCATCCCATCGGCTTGGTTCTAAAGTAGCAGTGGGTATTGCTCCATGAGGTAATGAGTATGGGTATCATGGTATGTGTCACTTTTATTCTCAAAGAATTTGAATATGCACATTTAATTCTCTTTTTCTTCATGACGTTTGCTTAGACATTATGCCTTTTAACTTGTCCATACCTGGGGGGGATGACAGAGTGCCCTAATAAGTTGGTTCCCTTAGGGATGAGTTTCCACTGGGTGAGTCTATGAAAGGTAATCGTCCATTCCTTCCATACTTATCAATTTTCATCTTTTTCCCTCTCATTTATCCCCTCCATTGGTTTGTGCATTGGGTTTGCCAAGCTTGTAAGGGTTGTACCTTGCCTTGTGGGAAGAAGGGACTAAAGGTCTAGAGAGTAAAAGTAGATGGAAAAATTTAAAATCCAAGATCAAACCTTGAGATGCTTCGCCCAGGGATCCTCGGGAAACAAATAAATGGCTTCTCAGCAAGAAACATGGGGGACCCACAAAATATAATAAAACTCAAGACCTAGTTGGTGGATAGGGGGTCTCATCATGAGCCAACCTATTAGGTCCATGGGCATGTAGTGGTATGACACTACTATTCATTTGGTCACCATGCCAGCGTAGTGACTCTTGGTGGCATAGCCAAGAGAAATGAGGTCTCATCACGAGCCAACCTTCTGAACTCCGTGAAATGATTGTGGGTAACGCTGTCACCACTGGTCACCATGCCAGGGTAGTGTCCTCTAGTTATTATCTTGAAAGAAAAAGAAATAAGACAAAGAGTAAAAAGGAATTGAATGGGCTAGGAAACAATTGCATCCATGACAAGGTGCAACTCACCCTCTGCAAAGACACCCATAAGTAAGACTTACATTTCCCTATTATCATTGCACCCCTTGCCCAAACATCCCCCACACCATCTCATGCATTTACATGACCTAGATTGGTATTCACCTGGAAACACCCCACACCTGAGGAGGACTAGACCAATAGGACATCCTGAGACCCTCTCCAAACCTAGCTTGTTAAATAACATAACGTCTTTGAGCATTTGTCCGGGTAAAGGGGGGTTTGATGCACATGTTTGGGTAACTTGATTATTATATGTGATTGACATTGCTATGATCCCTGTGAATTATGAGCCCATGGAGGGCGTACTTGCTGTTTCTGCAAGAACATGCTTGACGAAAAGGTACATATGGGGAGATGATTAGCTCAAACCTCCATGGGGCTAAAATCCCACTAGATGGATGTTGAGATCCCAACTAGGGGCAGAGGGATACCAAAGGCTTGCACCAGAGAAAAGGGAGGACTTTCTGCCAAAGGCACTTTGGCAGGCCTAGACCTAGGGGGGTCTTTCCCTCCCACCATGATGTTGTCCCTTGAAGGCCATTGACGTCATCATTCTGAGCCTTGGCGTCATCCAATTGGGGTGTTAGGCATGGAGACATTTTGGTTGGCACGTGTGGCAGTTCCTGAGGGGTTTTGAGCCCTAACATTTCACTTTGGAGGCCCAACGTTCCAAGAAGGGGCCCAACGTCACCCTAGGAGGGGCATGGCATCAACCCTAAAAGACAAATTAGGGTTTTAATTGTCAATTTTATGTAAAACTAGATTTTTGATGTAAACTGGCCATGCTGGCCTTTTTTGACCTAAAATGTAATTAAAGGTCACTTGTATTGTATAAATCCAACAATTATTACTTTAAGAATTACATGGATAGTGGAGGTTAAAGGTTGAAAATTAAGGCACAAATGAAAGTGTTGCAATAACTCAAGGACACTCTGTAACTATTGATCATCTAGGTTTTCCCTGGCAATAGTTCGTAACCGTCCAATATCAGGCAGCGAGGTTGTAATTACAAGACCACTTCCCTCACATAGTGGTTGAAAATTTTGGAATTCTTTTATTACTATATTTTTTTTATTTTCCAAGTTGTTGCCATAGTCAAGTCGTCTGAAATTTATCCCATGCCTCGGTCGTCGCCCTAGTCAAAGAAATCCATTATTAATCCCTGCCAGAAGAACTATAGCGATTAGTTCAACATTGACCTTGTATTACTGAAGGTTTGACTGTAATTTTTTAGTTGTTTGCAAATGTTTTACATTAGGTGAACATTTTTTTTATTTTTATAATATATTAAAATTGACTTTTTTTTTTTTACAATTCTATTGTACTAGAGAATTGAAGTCTTATTGCAGATCGACTACTGAGTGACGAGGACTCCGGGTCTCTTTAATATAAAATAAATGATACAGTCGAGCTTTTAAATGCGTCTACAGATTGATTGATGCAATCCAGCTTTTAAATGCGTCGATAACATGTGCCTCACGTTTTACACTTGAAATATGAAAATGGATTATTGGATGGTCCGTTGATTTAATAGGCTCTCTTTCAACTGTACACAATATCGATAATAGAATCTCTTTCAACCGTACACAATATATATTATATTATATAATATATATTATATAATATTATCTCTTTCATATTATATAATATGAAGTATACACAATATCGAAATGACATTCCCGCAGCTAATTATATAATATGAACTGTACACAACCTTCAATATTGAATATTGAGTATATAAAGTGTTTACAGAGTAGCCATTACAAATTTCATTTCGGAGACTCAGCAGGGTTTGATCACAAGACTTCTTTCCATTTCTTAGAGAAAGATGTGCTTGTCTTACCATCTGAGCTGTCTCACCACACTCCAAAAAGTACACTTGAACTATGGAAATTAAAAGTATTCATCCATAATAAAATTAAATTACAACATAAACATTAATAAAAGTACATGATGCTTTTAATTTTTTTTTATGACTTACGAGAGTGTAATCACATGATATGACATGCATTCAAGAATTTACTTATCCACCTTCCAACTTCACGTAATGAACATCCATGTCATGCTATCCATCCAATTAAATTGACTTAGATGTTTTATGATAATAAACAATCTAAATTATTATTATTTTATTTAAATAAACGAGTTCATTTTTAAGTGATCATATTTTGAGTAGGATATTTTATTTAAATAAATGAATAAATCATTTATTATAATAATCGGATTCGGATGGCTGGCTGAAATCCTACTTTTGTTTGTGTTTTGTTATGACGGGGTATGTTTGCCTCGTCGACTATTTTTATCAAATATCATAGATTTACCAATTTTAGTTAATATCAAATTTATCTGTTTGCTTTTTTAGATAATTTATTATTTATAATTTATATGTATTTTTTCAAAGTATGGTAATTTATATTTTTTAATTTTTTTTGCTTTTTAGTATGACAATTTATATTCGATATATATGTTTTTTGAATGGCAATTAATATTTTTTTGGTAAATTTAAAATGGTTTATGTTTAACAAAGAGTTAATATTTCTTAAATATAAAGAAATAAATTAATAAATTAATAATTTAAAATCATTGTAAGTGTAGGTTTTTAAAATAATGTGTTAAGTAGCCTTTAGAACATAACAATCAATTAGTGTTAGTGTTGCATAACAACTTAGTTCATTACAACTTAGTTTATTGCTTGGTAGGGACTAAGCTACCATGCAGCTCTTGTTTATAGTGCAACTCCTCGACATGTTTTTTTAAAAATTTTCAGATTTACAAAATAACAAAAATCCAGGACGTCCAATGTACATAGATCATCTCGCAGAAATTTTCAGATTTATTCCAGGAATTCAATAAAAGTTCTCGCAAAAATTAAGAATATTCAACAGGGTTGGGTTTAGAAGTCTGAAGACACAAATTTCAGAATCCCAGGTTACAATTTAAATAACATAATCCCAAACGCTATGGATTACAGAACCTATGCCATGCTCTAATGATGGAAACTAGGTCATCCCTCATAAAATATGAGTTTGCATTTCCTAAGTAACAAATACATGAACAATTAATTACGCCCAAAGGCGTACACCTATTGACAATGGGCAGATTTAATAGGGGTTTAGTGCTTAATAAGTTTTCTATGGACATGATTAAATATGGCTGGAATATTCTTAGTAGTCACACAAAATAAATGGCTGTGATTTCAATCATTAACTTCCTAGTTATTACTAGCACAACCATAATTATGTGGCTGATGAACGTCGAAAGGCATAATAAATCTACAAACCCTAGAATAAACCGTAATCGGGGTTTTTTCCAAAGATAACAAATACAATTATTTCAATACAATTAAGGTAAATTCAATACTTACCCGAATTATTTCCAAAGAATTAATACGCAAGTATCATATTCATTTCAAGCTTATCATGATGATTCGATGTCACGCGCATTGACGACATGAATATTTTAAAGCCTCTTTACGCTTCATATTCACTTTGAAAGGGACAGTCGCACATTCATTTTTATTACCAACACCATACAAAAACGTGTATTAAATATGCCAGTGTATTTTTAAAACGTTTTAATTGTTGGGGTAGCAAAGTCGTTGTTTACTTCATTGTTTCTGGGATTTCAAAACAAGTGGCGGCTGGTACAGTAACCCGAGGGCATACAAATCCAGCAGGTGGCGGCGGGCACAATAATGAGAGGGAATAAAAATCAGTAGATAAATAATACCTGGCAGACACTTCACAATCCACAAACACGCGGTAAGGAGGCGGTCATGAGATGCCGACTGGTAATATGAAACGTTTGGCTTGATAAATAGAACGGATGGGGAAATTACATATCCTTACAGTAATTTTTTAATGTGATTAGGTAAATGTTAAAAAGTAAACATGTTAACGGATGCCTTGATAAATGCAAGAAAGTTATGAACAATAAATCTCATCCATTGATTTTGGAGGACGACTAAGAATATGCCAGCATCTTCAATGCATAGCCATCAGATTAGGGTTTAAGGTTAAATAAAGTTAAAAGATCATTAATTGTGCCCATTGTCAATAGGTGTACGCCTTTCAAAGTAATAAAGACATCAGTTTATGTGTTTACTTTTTTACATTTACCTAATCATATTTAAAAATTACTTTGACAACTAACTGATTGCCACGTAAGTGATTAACAAAAAATAAAATATTAACACCAGATAAATGAAGCGCAACCGTTTATTTGTTAATCAACAATAAAATTTAATATATTCTTTAAGGATTTGTTTCATCTTATCAGCCTTTCGGCGTTAACCAGCACCTAAAGCAGCTATTTAGCTGCTGTGCTAGTTATCATCTTCTAAAATTCATATCTGAGGGCAAAATAGGAGCAGTAAACAATGGATTTGTCCAACGTTATAAGTAATCGATATGATGAGTATTTACTAAGGTATAGAGATTGAATCCTGAGAATGAGCACGGTGGGGATGTTGACTGGGATTGCCAAACACGAGTTGATTTTTTTATTAGAGAAACAGAAACGATAGAAACACACAAAGTCTCGTTACCAACAATTGCACATTCTCTTTTTCGTTCAAACAATGTCTTGTCCTCATTCTGCTCTATTTTTGTTTTGCGTTTAGAAAAAGTCCATTTATTAATCGTGAAGTGAAAATACGACCGCTATATAAGGATCTCTACTCAGAACCGATAGAGAAATTTAGGATACTCGAGCATGGTTTTTAATAAAGTCACGATGAGTATTGTACAATACCATGAATTAAAATTCTGAATCCTGGGAAATTAAACAATCTAATTATCGATGGTTGATGATCAACATTCAGTGATCAAAAGAATTACTTTTAACAGAAACTTAACCAACATTGCTGCAACACAATTTAATGAGAAATATCCCATGAAAATAAAAATCTTTGGCTCACGTTACGAGAATTTTTTGTATTTTGTTCAAATTATGGGGAAGTATTGGTTAAACTTCGATTTAACCAGTTCTTTCGAAACACTGGAAATAATGCCTATAAATAATTCTATTAAAAAACAGACACAAAACCTTTCTATTCATTAAATCACTGGATATAATACCATTCCGGTAGTAATATAATTATAAATCGTTTACAAGTTATATGGTCTAAATTCAAATACATTGATCGGAAGTACAATCAGTATATGGATCAACACCATATAATTTATTACTAGCAAAGCCGCAAAGTGGCTGGTGTTGAGGCTGGTGAACGTCGAAAGGACGGACAACACTCTGGTGAATTGAAACACATGGACAGCTGAAACGCACATAGAGCTGAGGAAATCCAAAAGTTAATCTTAAATGTGGTAATTCCAAAGGTTAATCAGTTAAATGTGGAAATCATATGGTGGTACAGTAATTTCTTAATATGATTAGGTAAATGTTAAAAATTCAACAGGTTAACTGATACATTCAAAAATACAAGGAAGTTATGAAGTGTAAATCACATTCATTGATTTGGGAGGACGACTAAGAATATTCCAGCATTTTCAATTGTTAGCCATCGGATTAGAATTTTAAATTAAAAGGTGATTAATTGTGCCCATCTCCAATAGGTATACGCATTTCGGCGTAAAAATAATTAGAACAGTAAAATACGGTAACTAGGAAAACTTGATGATAGCTGAAGTTGATCTTCAACTTGGAGGGTTGTGTTGCATCCTTCCTTTCCTGCTAATCAAGTGACTTCACCACTACCTCCCAACCAATGCTAGGGGTACTCTTCTTCCCCCTTATCCCCCGAGCTGCAAAGGGGTCACACAAGAAACGAACAAACAATAGCTTGAAGGATTTCCTTGCAAGGAATAACTTCCACTCTTTCTATAAGCTTGGTATCCCAACTCTCACAAGTAAAACACAATCCACAAAAATTTGACATCATAATATTACCAAGAAAAAGTGAGATCCATTTCCCTTCTACACTATTTGTTTTATAGACATTTTTTTCACTGACACATGTCTTCATGCACAAATAGTTATCTTTTTAGATTAAATTGATTATGATTATTCACCCACACACTTGTCACACTCTCCCCAAGTTGCACAACTAATTACCATTTTTATTTTATTTAAAAAGCCAATTTCCCTCACATTTCCCAATGTGTTCTTATTTTCGCTCTTAGTTGTCACTTTGCTCCCCAAATTCTCATTTAATGAGTATCTCCTAACTATATCTTAGTTAGAGTTGAATTAGGAGCCTTCTTCTAGTTAGACTAGTGGTTTGTTGACTCAAGAGTCTATTCTATGTACACCTATTCTCTCATGTTATTATTTATTTCTGTTTTAAAAATCCCTTTTACTAATTTCATGTACACATGTGAATTTTATCCAACCTTTAGATTTGTATTCACTTTTTTCCTATAATTTGATTTTATCTCAATTATTTTAATTTATTAATATTTTTAATTAGCCCTTTAGTTAAACTTAGACTTAGACTTAGGCTTAGATTTTTGTTAGAATTTATCATTAATAATTTACTGTTTAATTAATTGTTTTAATCCAACAAGGTTTAATCATTTCAATGTTTTTTAGGCCACCTAGATTTATTGACTCAAGTTTTACTTACGTGACGTGCCTTTCAAGACACATCTTCGTGCTCCAAGGGTGCCACTCGCCTTAGATTGGTTTTGGAATTTTGTCCGACCCTTGAAGTCAACCCTCCATTTGGTTGACTTTGTGAGAGACTAAGGGCTTCTAAGGAATAAAGACTTTGCCTTATTGCATGCCCCTTACAAATATTTGTGAGTGACTGTCTCAGTCTGCCCTGACGACATTGTGGACCTCTTGAACTAGGTAATCGTTAACCTATAGTTCAGGGCATGGAGGGAGTGCTAGTAGGCTGTGACAAGGACACTGCCACACCTCTCCCTCAACTGTCTGGTTTCTGTGCATGACCCCTTTACTCCTTATGTGAGTCGGATTAGAAAATATCATCAATCTGCATCCATTGACAAAACACTGTCAATAATCCATATACATAAATCATACCGAATCAATCATATATCAAATGTGTGTAAAATGAAATATTCAAACAAATACAATCTAGTCCCTAACTCAATCCAAAGTCCAATGAAGTCCATTGATGCCATCAACATCTATAACCTGTCATGTGTTCTGGACACTTAGGAAAATGCATCAATAGAATCTGCCAATACATAGACATCAAAATATCAACAAGTCACAACACATCATCATCATCATATATAACCCATAATCGAAACAAAATCATAATATACCATAATCAGATCACTTGCACGCAAGTATCCTCAAAGAATAAGTCAATAAAAGTGTGCTTAGTGGAGAGGGATGTTACATACAACCCGTCTTGTTTTAAACTTCATCCCAAAGTTTGTACAATATAAATGCAAGTAAATAAATGTATCTGACAAAGCTATATATATCTAATCTATCAAACAAGTATGGAAACTCTTGATGCATCTCGTATGCATCCTCCCAGGTAGTTGAGTGTGGACTATAGTTTTCTCACTAGACCTTGACTTGATCGACTATTAGACATCGTAGTTGTCGAATGCGATGGTACAAAATGCGGATTGGCTCCACCATGAGAGCACCCTCGTTCGGCACCTGTGAAGAGCTCATGTCAATAACATGTGACATATCACTAATATAATATCGTAAAACAAATACATGAAATACATCGTGCATATGCTTTAAAGAATCAAGCAAGGCTAGTCGATAAGCCATAGGTCCCTTCTTTTTCACAATCTCGAAAGGTCCCACAAACCTAGGAGAGAGTTTAGCACCCTTTCCAAACTTGATCGAACTCTTGTGCGGTTTTACCCACAAGAAAACTCTATCGCCAACTTCATAACTGTGGTCAATGCGATGCGCATCAACATAACTCTCTTGCCGATCTCGCACTACTTTAATCCTTTGTCTTATTGATTGCATCTATTATTCAATTTCTTGGATCGCTTCTGGTCCTACCAGGACTCTATCCTCAAGTCGATCCCAAGTCAATGACATCTGCATGGTAGCTCGTAAAGAAATTATAACGATGCGATATTAATTGTACTCTGTGTTAGATCCCAAAGTGAATCAGTCACTTTGGTTCCATTTTTTGATTGATAGCATGGCTATTAGTAGTTTTCTACAAATTTGTTTCGAGTTTTCTAGTAGCAAGACTTAAGTTTTGATTTTTGTCTTAGAAATAAGACGACCCATAAAGGTCTTCTCTTTAAAATTTTCACAAAATGATTTCAACAGCTAACGAGTGTTTTAAAGATGATGGTTAGCTGGTGAAAGTGGTGATTTTCAACAGCTAAGGAGCATTTCTCACGGGTTGTGCGTTGGTGAAAGTGACGATTTTCAACAGTCGAGAAACACTTCTCATGGGCCATTAGATGATGAAAGCAGGGATCACGTGTGTTTTATCCACGTTTTAAAAATCAAATGATGATACGCTCAGCCCACATCATGAAATCAAGTATGATGTGCTGGTGAAAGTGGATAATGATGGAGACTCGGGTTTGCACGTCTAAATCGGATTACAAAGCGGATCTCGTTTAGTAACGCATGCTTCACAATCATGGCGTCGGAAATGGCGAATTTGAATCCATCATCGTAGGTAGAGAAGTAGTACTACTTGGATGACGACATCAAATCGGCTCATATCTTCCCCAACATGCATCACTCACAAATGTATGCTAAGTTTTTAATGTTGAAAGACAGAGCCGAGTGTTTTCACCAGCGCAAGACCTCGGCCCGAACAACAGATTGCAGTGTTTGGTGTGCAGAATCGTTTGGGATTTTGAATTGCAAATGGCAAGGAGACGCAGTGGCTCGTTATTGAGAAAAGAATTGGACAGTCTGTCCTTCCTACAGGTGCACCTAGAAGTGCAAAAACACTTCTTAAATGCAGGCTGTATGGAGTATGTCGAGAGGCTACAGAATGGCTGTCACCAATCAACAACAGAGGCTTTTGCTAAAACGTTTGACGAGAATAAGTCCTGTTTTGGGTCCTTGGAGATCATTGTGGATGAAGCTGCCATCCCTGTAGCAACCAACTTACCAAGATCGGGCCAGAGTTGGTTTAAAACGATTGCCACCAAAAACTTAAATTTCAGAGCATATTTGAAGGAATAATTTAGACATAACGCATGGAAGAAGAGAATGTCAGTTTCACATTTAGAAGAGGAGTGACAGGATTTTTTTAAGGGAATCTAACTCTACATAACTTCAGAAGGCAGGTATGACAAACTGATGTTGTATCATTTCAATCTCTTAGACCATTTCACAGGTAAAACTCTCCTAAATCTACCTTTCTTCTTGCACAAGAGCTTAACTAAAGTCTGTAAAAAGATTAGAGCTGAACCTCTGAGCATGAAGAACACTCTTTGCCACTTTGGCCTTATTAAATTGATAATCTTGGAGGAGTTAAGACAGAAGGGAAGGACCTGGAAACATTTTATTTTTTGGGAGGGATTTGAAACTCAAACTCATCCCATGACTGAACAAAAGAAAGATGGAAAGAGACAATTGACTCCTCAAAGCAGCTCGAGGAAGAGGAGAACCCTTCCAGGATCTCCAGAAGACATAATCTCCGGTGTGAAATCTCACAGGTCAAAGAAAAAATTGGTTTTTGAAACTACTACAGAGCAGCCTACAGAAAGGAGAACAAACATCTTAAACCTGCCATACACAGACTCAGAACCAGAGCAAGAGGATGAGAGCCCTGTCATCAAAAGTCCTGAACATTCCATTGAGTTTGCATAGAATTATGAGACCTTTACTCACACCGAGGAAGGGGAAACATCAAAGGGCACTAAGTCGAAGAAAACACATAAAATCAAGCATCTCAAAGAAGTGATCGCTCAGTAGGAGGTCTTAGAGAGGGTAATAAAGGAAAGATACACGAAGCTATCTGATAATTTTGCAAAAACAAATGCTGCATTTGAAAATATGGCTCGTGAAAGTGTAAAGGAAAAGAAGAGGAAACTGAAAATCACCGAAGACTATAACAATCTATGGTGGCTAGCAAAGCGCCTTAAAAGGAAAATCAGAAAATTGAAGCAAAAGAAAAAATCACACCCAGATTTGCAAGTGCTTGCTCAGGTTGCTGTGAACATGCAAGGGGATAAAGTGGAGACACATTGAGTTTTGATGGAATCACAGTTTTGGAGGTGAAAGTTCATTTTGGGCTAAGGAAGATCTTTCACCAGCTTACAGCGTAATTTTACAACCAGTTAGCTGGTGAAAGGCAGCGCTTTCACCAGCTAACCAACGAATCATAAGGCAAGTTAGTTGGTGAAAGCAGAAAAAACATTTTTGAAAGCTAAGGATGGAGCAGGTCATTTTTCACAGGTTATAAAGAGGTTCCAGAGTATCAAAGGGATAACCACTTGCTCAGAAAAGACTCTGCATCAGAGATTCATGGGAGCTTTTGAGAATCACATGCTAAACTGATCTTCTAAAGTATCTACTATGAACAACTGAAGAAATCCAGCTGCCAAGACAGGTGCCTCTGCATGTTTCATGACACCACAGATTCCAGAAGCCGAAGAATACAGATGCCAAATTTTGAGATTGAAGACAATTCGAATGCTAGTTTAGTCATTAAGTCTTTATTATCAAGTTTCTTAGTTAGATTTGAATTGCTATTTTTAGATACAGATCCAAATTTTTAGGATCTTAAAAACTAATTGTAAAAGGCTATAAATGCCTATCTTTTCTAAGAGACAGGGGTTCAAACTGGGAGATATTTTGTGCTACTGTATAGACTCTTATTTGCAGAAATAAAGTTCAGTTTCCTTTCAATTTATTTTAGTTCATGAAGACTGTTATCTCTTTATTGACCTCATAGAATTGAAGTAAATGATTTCTCTCTATCTCGCATTAAGCCCTACATTCAGTTGTATTTGGCAATCAAGAATAGTGTTCTTGATCCTCTCCTTTCAATTTACTTGATCTGATTATTGTTTCCTGAAAGCACTGTTTCTTTAGATGTATGAGTTGTCTATTACATTGATCATACAAGACCCCATTGTTCCAAGCATATATACACATTATTTCTAAGTTACCAAGCATCCTTAGCCTAGAACCCTAAGGAGTTTCTTGGAGTGATAACAAATTGGCGCCGTTGTGAGGGAGACAAAATTCAAGTTCTGCTTTCTTGGGATACGACACAGAGCTGATCTTTGATGATAGACAACGATTAGACATTTTTAGTTGGTTGTAATTATCTATCTGGTGACTCCACATGTTCATCCTGGCTCCTAAGAGGATTAGTACTAGGGAGAATCCTCAAGAATCACCTATCACACCAGTTTCCAATCCAGAACTAATTCTCAGGAAAGGAAAGACAATTCAAGGTCAAACTTCAAGATCAGATACAGAAGGTAATCCTCTTTTCAGTTCTGGAAAATCTACTACATAAAAATTTGAGTTCTTTTCAGAGAGCATTGATGAAAAAACAGCTGTAAATTCTGTAGAAGAACAAATTCTTTTTGATCAACAGGAAAATCCTAATGATGATAAATTGATAGATTTAAATTTGATTGAAAAAACACCCAAGACTTTAGAAAGAAGCCACAGTTCTTCTTCCCTTGAGTCTTTTTATTCTCAGCAACAAGAAGATCATTTGAACATTTCTACTAGCCTCCTTGCTGTTGAACATCTCCTCCAAGAGCTATCTGCTAAAGGTGAAGGAAATTTGGCTGGACAACTTGCAAATTTTTATAGAGCCTCTTATTAGACCTCTTTCCCATTAGAAGATTCACCTTTTTCACATTCCTCCAGTGTTGAAGACTTGAAAAAGAAACCATCACCTTCCTCACCCTTGATAATTATGGCTGCACCACCTCCTTTGACAAAGATGCAACAAATCCCAGCTGCTAGGTATGCACCACTCATATTTCCAAACCCAGTATCATCCATGCCAACATGAGACTATTAGAAGTATATGCCCAAATTCACAGGCGAAGGCGATGTGTCTGCTGAAGAACATATTGAGGCTTTTTACAGTTATGCTGAAAACCTTAGTATTGAAGAAGAAGATGTTTGGACACAAGTCTTTTTCCAAAGCCTAGATGGCAATGCTAGGAAATGGTTCAAAGAACTCCCTGCTGGTTCCATAGCTGGAATCGAGCAATTGGATGAGACATTTTTGAAACATTGGGGTGACAGAAGATATTTTGTCTACTATATCACAGAATTCGGAAACCTAAGGAAACAAAGTAGTGAGTGAGTCTCTGATTTCACTAAAATATTTAACCAAATGTATGGCAAAATACCAGCATAGATAAAACCTTCAGATGCTTCTGCAAAGATCACATATTCTGATGCTTTTGACTCAGATTTCTGTTTACTGTTGAGAGAAAGGAGGTCACCAACATTATCTCTCATGCAAGATGTTTCCCTTGAGGTGGAATCAAATATTCTAGACTCCCAGAAGCAGAAAGGAGATTTTGATAGGAGAAGACCAAATAATGAGGCTTCATCTTCATCAAGTGCTGATCCGAAACTTGATAAAATGGATAAGATGCTAGAGTCTCTGACCTCTGAGATATCTAAGCTTAAGATTGAAAATAGGCATCCTGTGAAGGGAAGAGGCGCTTATGATTCTGCAGGCAGGAACCCAAATCAAATTCCCAACAACTTCAGAAGAAATAATCAACCAACTCAGATCTTGCAAAGAGAAAATAATCCTACTGAAGATCAGAGAATAAAGGTCCCTCTTCAAAATGTTGTGATGGACGAAGATGAGGGTGAATATCAATAAGGTGGAGAAGACAACATTCATTGTGTTGGAGAAGAGACAGGGAAATCTTATCTAACACAACACGACTATGAGGAAGCATTGATGACTGAACATACAAAAGATAATCTTATTGATGATGAATTTTTCATGACAGAAGATAAGAATAGATATAACCTCTGATCAAAATATGATACCGCTCAACAAGATGCACCAGCCTCTCCTGAAAAGAGCACAACCTCTGTTAAGCAAAAAGATCAGACATCAGAGAATCAACAAGCAAATCCTTCAAAGGTGAAAGCATCAACTCCTCCCAAAAAGACTGTTGCCCCTATCAAGCATCAAACTCCAGAAAGTTAGCCTCCTGTTGAACAACAAAGCAATCAGGAAGCTCCTTCGAATCAGGTAAAGGTCTCTGATAAAGCTACTTATAAAGTCCCATATTCATTCAATTTTGAGGCTGAAATACAAAAAATTAAAATTCCTATTCCTCTAGTCGAGTTAATGAAAAATGAAATGTTCAAAAGGGATATCCTCAAAACTCTAGATCCCCAATATATATCCCTTTCTGCTGATATCCTCAACATATATGATGAAAATCCAACCATTACTCTGGGCCAAATTATAGAAGACCAAGATGAAAGCTGTCCTCCCTTTTACATCTCTCTAAATATTCATGAGAAAACACTACATAACTGTTTGTTGGACTCCGGTGCTTCGCACAATTTGATGCCAAAGGCGATCATGGATGAGCTTGGGTTGGAAATCAATAAGTCTTATCATGATCTTTTCTCTTTTGACTCTCGAAAAGTCAAATGTCTTGGGATAATCAAGGATTTGGCTGTAACCTTAACCCAAGCATCCATGAAGACTATGGTGATGGATATAGTAGTGGCTGACATACCTCCTAAATTTGGATGTCTACTATCAAGACCGTGGATGAAGAGGTTAGGTGGCACTCTTCAAATGGATCTCTCCTACGCTACTATCCCTGTTTTTGGAGGGGTAAATAGAAGGCTATACAGGGAATCTCAGTTGGCATATGTAATCAATCCAATCATCCTATCTATTTCGTCGACACAGGTATGAGATCTTGTATTTTGCAAATTGATGATTCATTACCTAATGCTTTGCTTCTCAAAAAGCCATAGTTCAGCCCACAGAAACAATAAAAGACGATCTTTGGACCATGTTCTTTGACGGTGCTTGCACTAAAGAATCAGCAGGAGCAGGAGTGGTATTGATTTCCCCTTCTAAGAAAACTTCTCATTTGTCCTTTAAACTTGATTTTAAAGTGACTAATAATATTGTTGAGTATGAGGCACTACTTCTGGGGCTGAATGCAGCCAAACAGAGGAATATTAAAAAATTGCAGGTGTTTGGAGATGCAGATTTAATTATTCAGTAGGTCAATAAGTCCTTTCAAGCAAAGCATGTCAGGCTGAAAGCATACAGAGATTGTTGGGTATGTGTTATATTCTTTGCACGAGTAGTAGTGTCTGAGCGCCTGCACCGGGCGCGCAGGGGGGTAAGAGGGGTGCAGGGGGGCAGCGCCCCCGAAATTTGTTTTTTGGGCCGACATATTTTCGTTGGTTTTGGGCCGACATATTATCGCCGGGCTGACATATTTCCGGGACGACATATTTCCGGGACCACATGATATTAGGTGGTTTTCGGCACATGGTTTTTGCCGATGGTTTTCTATTTCCGGTTAAGGAATTAGGGTTTTGGACTAATCCAGGTCATTGGGTTAGGGTTTTGGATGCCGCTGGCTCCTATATGTATATTGTATTGTAAACAATGTAACTAAGATGTGTATCAATATAATATATGCTGGTTTTCCCGGTTTGGGTTTCCAGGTTAAAAATCTCTGTGTAATGTTTGTATTTGCCATTGCATCTTTTCTGTTCTTTTCTGAATATCATTTTGCAGTAGATATTGTACAAGGTTAGAATTTACAGAGATGAAGTGTTGAAGGCAATTCACGATTTTGCAGATTTTAAAATTTCATATGTACCTAGAGCAATGAATGAATTGGATGATTCATTAGCTATGTCTGCTTGTGCATTCATACCCCCTTTTCCTCATAAATTAACTTACGAAATTCAAGTTAAATATAGGCCCTCTCTCCCTGATAATGTAAAATTTTGGAAGGTTTTTGAAGATGATGTTGAACTCACTAGATTTCTTGCAGTGATAGATGAGTTTGCAGATCTGTAGATCGATCAGGAGAATGAACATGACAATGAAATTGAGAAGCCAAATTTCAGAAGAAAAATCGTTGCACATGAAATAGTCCAACTATCTACCAACATAATTCCTAAAGGTTTGGTCCCATTGGAAAGGTTGTTCGATAACAATGATGTGGCTGTCAAATTGGAAAGTGGGGAAAAAGATTCAGAAGTATTGCAGTACAATGTAGCTAGCGAACAAGATCCTAAATATGTCAACTTAGCCTCACATTTGACTGAAAAACAAAGGGCTGATTATGGAGAATTGCTAAAGGAGTTTGCTGACATTTTCGCTTGGCAATATGATGACTTGAAGACTTTTGAAACAGAGGTAATTCAACATAAGATTCCATTGAATAAAGACACCAAACCATTCAGGCAGAAGCTTAGATCCTTCAATCCTTTGCTGCTGCCTACAATGGAAAGATAAATTAAAAAACTATTGGACGCCCGCATCATCATTCCTCTCAAATATTCAGAATGGATTGTGAATCTCGTACTAGTCAGGAAGAAGAATGGGGAGATCAGACTCTGTGTCGACTTCAGAAATTTGAATAAGTTCTCTAGGAAGGACAACTACCCTCTGCCCAAAATGGAGCATATTTTGCAGAAGGTGTCAGGATCAAAGGTGATGTCTTTTATTGATGGGTTTTCCGGATACAACCAGATAGTTGTCCATCCGGACGATAAATAAAAGACTGTTTTTACTACTCTATGGGGTACGTTTATGTATGAGAAGATGCCCTTTGGATTGATGAACGTAGGAGCGACATTCCAAAGAGCGATGGACATTGCTTTCGTTGGAGAGAAAGATAAATTTGTCCTGATATATCTCGATGATATCACTGTTTTCTCAAGCAGCCATGAACTTCATTTGCAACACTTAAAAAGGACATTTCTAAAATGTCGAAGGTATGGCATTTCTCTTAATCCAAAAAAATCAAATTTTGCACTAAAGGAAGGGAAATTACTTGGGCATATTGTTTCAGCTGATGGGGTGAAAATTGACCCAAAAAGGGTAGAAGCAATTAAAAATCTGTCTCTTCCTAGATCAAAGAAGGACATTCAGTCTTTCCTTGGGACTATAAAATTTATCAGAAGGTTTATAGTAAACTTTGCAGAACTCACAAAGCATATCACTGCTATGTTAAGAAAGGACTCCGAGGTAAAATGGACTGAAGCAACCAGACACTCATTCAATGCCATCAAGGAAGACATCACAACAACCCCTGTTTTGATCAACCTCGATTTCTCCAAGGTATTTTACATCTTTTCATTTGCTTCAAGTGATACAATCGCAACAGTACTCTTGCAGAAAAATGCCGATGATCAGGAGCAGCCGGTTGCCTTCTTCAGTAAGGTCTTGAGGGACGCAGAGGTAAAGTATGAATTGTTGGAGAAACAAGCATATGCACTTATCAAGTCATTGAAAGCTTTCATAGTTTACATCCTTCAGGAAAAGGTAATAGATTTCGTTCCCTCCAGTTCAGTTAAAGATGTGCTTATACAACCCGACATAGATGGAAAAAGGAGTAAGTGGATAGAAAAGTTGATTGAATTTGATGTTGAAATTAAACCAACAAAACTTGTGAAGGGTCAGGGCCTTGCCAAACTTCTGGCAGAAGAAAATTGCAGGCTGCTCGAAATAAATTTGGTAAGTATTAATGCAGATAACGTTCAGTCTTCAGAGGATAAGGAAGGTGAAGAAATGTAGGTCTCAGCTCACCTGGCTGATTGCAAATGGTATAGTCACATTATTTATTTTCTGCAAACTTTATCAGTCCCATCAGATTTGACAAAAACACAAGGAAGGGCTTTGAAGCTCAAAGCCATAAATTTCTGCATCAATGGCAACTTATTGTTCTGGAAAAATCCAATAGGTTTATTGTT
>ML784417.1:754994-784290 GCA_009831015.1 Picea engelmannii
TGGATCCTTGTTGCCACCGATTACTTTACAAAGTGGATTGAGGCTATTCCCACCCGGAACGCCAATCATACTGTCATCATAAATTTTCTGCAAGAAAACATATTTGCCAGATTTGGCTGCCCTAAGAGAATAGTCACTGATAATGTTGCTGCATTCAAAGATAAACACTTGGTGAAATTATGTGAAGAGCTGGGAATCCAGCTGGTACATTCCACTGCTTACTATCCGCAAGGGAATGGCCTAGCTGAGTCATCAAACAAGAGTTTAGTCAGGATTATAAAGAAGCTGCTTGAACAAAATGCCAGAGGCTGGGATTCCAAGATGAAGTTTGCTTTGTGGGCTGACAGGGTTACATGTAAGAAATCAATTGGTACATCTCCTTTCAAGTTGGTAAATGGTACTGAAGCCATATTTCCTGTTCAACTTGCGCTGCTGGTTGCGAAGTTTTTACAAGAAACCGATTCTGAACCAAGTGATTTGACTCAAAATTCATAATTTGGTAGAGCTACAACAAGATAGAGAGCAGCTTTTGGAAAAAACAGAAGTACATCAAGAAAAAACCAAGGAGATCTTCGACAAGAAAGTCAAATCAAATGTCTTCAAAACAGGGGAATTAGTCTTAAAGTGGGATGCAGCAAGGCAACAGAAGGGGAAACATGACAAATTTGAGGCTATTTGGATGGGTCCTTTTGTCATAACAACGGTACATCAGAACAATACCTTTGTTCTCCAAAATCTTTCAAGCGAGGAAGTAGCAGGTGGCCCTTTCAATGGGCGCTTTCTGAAGACCTATTTTTCATAAGGGCTTTTCTTAAAATCCCTGTTCTACTTGTACATATTCTTTTTCAGTTCTGTTTTCTTTGTTTCTATCACTTGAATAACTCCATGCCCAATGGTACTAGCAAAACTATTTTTCAGATTTCTTTTTAAGTTTGTAATAAAGGCTACTGAGTCTAGCTAGGTTCTTGGTCACCTCACAGGGAGATGCCCATCCCAGTTGGAGCCAAATGTTAGCTCCCAAAGTGAATCAGTCACTTTGGTTCCATTTTTTGATTGATAGCATGGCTATTAGTAGTTTTCTCCAAATTTGTTTCGATTTTTCTAGTAGCAAGACTTAAGTTTTGATTTTTGTCTTAGAAATAAGACGACCCATAAAGGTATTCTCTTTAAAATTTTCACAAAATGCTTTCAACAACTAACGTGTGTTTTAAATATGATGGTTAGCTGGTGAAAGTGGTGATTTTCAACAGCTAAGGAGCATTTCTCACGGGTTGTGCGCTGGTGAAAGCGATAATTTTCAACAGCCTAGGAGCGCTTCTCACGGGCCATTAGCTAATGAAAGAAGGGATCACGTGTGTTTTATCCACATTTTAAAAATCAAATGATGATATGCTCAGCCCACGTCATGCAATCAAGTATGATGCACTGGTGAAAGTGGATAATGATGGAGACTCAGATTTGCACGTCTAAATCGGATTGCAAAGCGGATCTCGTTCAGTAACGCATGCTTCACAATCATGGCGTCGAAAATGGAGAACTTGAATCCATCATCGCAGGTACATGAGCAGTACTACTTGGCTGATGATATCAAATCGGATCATCGCTTCCCCAACATGCATCGCTCACAAATGTATGCTAAGTTTTTAATGTTGAAAGACAGAGCCGAGTGCTTTCACCAATGCAAGACCTCGGCCCGAACAACAGATTGCAGTGTTTGGTGTGCAGAATCGTTTGGGATTTTGAATCGAAAATGGCAAGGAGATGTAGTGGCTCGTTATTGAGAAAAGAATTGGATAGTCTGTCCTTCCTACAGGCGCACCCAAAAGTGCAAAAACACTTCTTAAATGCAGGCTGTATGGAGTATGTCGAGAGGCTACAGAATGGCTGTCACCAATCAAAAGCAGAGGCTTTTGCTAAAACGTTTGATGGGAATAAGGCCCGTGTTGGGTCCTTGGAGATCATTTTGGATGAAGCTGCCATCGCTGTAGCGACCAACTTCCCAAGATTGGGCGAGAGTTGGTTTAAAACGACTGCCACCAAAAACTTAAATTTCAGAGCATATTTGAAGGAAGAATTCAGACATAACACATGGAAGAAGAGAATGCCAGTTTCAAATTTAGAAGAGGAGTGGTAGGATTTGTTTAAGGGCATCCAACTCTACATAACTTCAGAAGGCAGGTATGACAAACTGATGTTGTGTCATTTCAAGCTCTTAGACCATTTCATAGGTAAAACTCTCCTAAATCTACCTTTCTTCTTGCACAAGAGCTTAACTAAAGTCTGTAAAAAGATTAGAGCTAAACCTCTGAGCATGAAGAACACTCTTTGCCACTTTGGCCTTATTAAATTAATAATCCTGGAGGAGTTAAGACAGAAGGGAAGGACCTGGAAACATTTTCTTTTTTGGGAGGTATTTGAAACTCAAACTCAGCCCATGACTGAACAAAAGAAAGATGGAAAGAGACAATTGACTCCTCAAAGTAGCTCGAGGAAGAGGAGAACCCTTCCAGGACCTCCAGAAGACAGAATCTCTGGTGTGAAATCTCACAGGTCAAAGAAAAAATTGGTTTTTGAAACTACTACAGAGCAACCTATAGAAAGGAGAACAAACATCTTAAACCTGCCATACACAGACTCAGAACCAGAGCAAGAGGATGAGAGCCCTGTCATCAAAAGTCCTGAACATTCCATTGAGTTTGCATAGAATTATGAGACCTTTACTCACACCGAGGAAGGGGGAACATCAAAGAGCACTAAGTCGAAGAAAACACAGAAAATCAAGCATCTCAAAGAAGTGATCTCTCAGCAGGAGGTCTTAGAGAGGGTAATAAAGGAAAGATACAAGAAGCTGTCTGATAATTTTGCAGAAACAAATGATGCATTTGAAAATATGTCTCGTGAAAGTGTCAAGGAAAAGAAGAGGAAACATAAAATCACCGAAGACTATAACAATCTATGGTGGCTAGCAAAGCGCCTTAAAAGGAAAATCAGAAAATTGAAGCAAAAGAAAAAATCACACCCATATTTGCAAGTGCTTGCTTAGGTTGCTGTGAACATGCAAGGGTATAAAGCAGAGACACATTGAGTTTTTGATGGAATCACAGTTTTGGAGGTGAAAGTTCATTTTGGGCTAAGGTAGAGCTTTCACCAGTGCACAACGTAATTTTACAACCAGTTAGTTGGTGAAAGGCAGTGCTTTCATGAGCTAACCAGTGACTCATAAGGCGAGTTAGCTGGTGAAAGCAGAAAAAGCATTTTTGAAAGCTAAGGATGGAGCAAGTCATTTTTCACAAGTTATAAATAGGTTTTAGAGTATCAAAGGGATAACCACTTGCTCAGAAAAGACTCTGCATCAGAGATTCGTGGGATTTTTTGAGAATCACATGATAAACTGATCTCCTAAAGTATCTACTATGAACAACTGAAGAAATCCAACTGCCAAGACAGGTGCCTCTGCATGTTTCATGACACCACATATTCCAGAAGCTGAAGAATACAGATGTCAAATTTTGAGATTGAAGACAATTCGAATGCTAGTTTAGTCATTAAGTCTTTATTATCAAATTGCTTAGTTAGATTTGAATTGCTATTTTTAGATACAGATCCAAGTTTTTAGGATCTTAAAAACTGATTGTAAAAGGCTATAAATTCCTATCTTTTCTAAGAGACAGGGGTTCAAACTGGGAGATATTTTGTGCTACTATATAGACTCTTATTTGCAGAAATAAAGTTCAGTTTCCTTTCGTTTTCAATATCAGAAATATCCATCTTTCCCTTTCTGTACTTTGTTTCAGTTTATTTTAGTTCATGAAGACTGTTATCTCTTTATTGAGCTCATAGACTTGAAGTAAAGGATTTCTCTCTATCTTGCATTAATCCCTACATTCAGTTATATTTGGCAATCAAGAATAGTGTTCTTCATCCTCTCCTTTCAATTTACTTGATCTGATTATTGTTTCCTGAAAGCACTGTTTCTTTAGATGTATGAGTTGTCTATTACATTGATCATACAAGACCCCATTGTTCCAAGCATATATACACATTATTTCTAAGTTACCAAGCATCCTTAGCCTACAACCCTAAGGAGTTTCTTTAAGTGATAACACTCTGGTAGCTATTTTTGTATGCAAACTATACCAGTGGCAAGAATTCCTCCCAAAGTTTCTGTTGGTCCATTACATACATACACAAAATATCCTCCAAAATTGGGTTCGTTCTTTCGTTTTTTCCGTCTGTCTCAGGGTGATACGTTGTACTAAAATTCAGCTTCATTCCTAAGGCCTCTTGAAAATTGGTCCAAAATCGTCCTGTAAACACCGATCCTCGATCAGATATGATCCTTCTTGGTACACCATGTGATATCACAATCTCTCTCACAAATACTCTAGCTATGTCTGGTGCCTGATACGCCATACATACTAGAATAAAGTGTGCACTCTTTGTCATAGTGTCAACTACCACAAAAATTGAATCGTGTCTCCTTGTTGTCAATGAAAATCCAACGATAAAGTCCATCGAAATGATCTCCCATTTTGATTCAGGAATAACGTGTGGATATAAAAATCATGTTGGATGTCCATGTTCAGCCTTCACTTGTTGACATTCTAGACATATTTCCACGTAACTAACTATGTCCACTTTTATTCCTTTCCAGAAGAATAATGGATTAAGGTCTGCCTTCATCTTCGTGACTCCCGGACGAGCCATGTACACTGCTCGATGCACTTCACTCAAGATCAAACTTCCTAATTCGTTGTTAGGTGATATGTAAATTCTTCCATTAAATATCAACAATCCATCACTGTCTAATGAATAAAACCTTCATACTTCAACACCATCATGGTATCTTGTCCAATACTATTCTTAACATCCTTGTACCAATCATTGTCAATCTGTAAGGCTAGAATCTTTTCTCGAAGATTTGTCTTAAGAGGTATTACCGAGAATATATTTGTTATCAGACTCTATGCATCTAACACTTTGTTCATCGTTCCTTTAATGTAAGTAATCTCATAGTCATATTCACTAAGTAATTCTGATCAATTCCTTTGTCGCGTGTTCAAGTCACTCTGTGTCAATATATGCTGCAATCCACAATGATCTATCTTTGATTCAAATTTTCGTCCAATCAGAGAGTGTCTACAACCTCTCAAGGCATATACAATTTCTAATAACTCCAAGTCATGTGTTGCACAATTCTCTTCATGCTTTCTCAATTTCCTTGAAATGTAAGTAATCACTCGACCATATTGCATCAAAAGTCTGCCTAAGTCTTCCTTGGATGTGTCCGTGCATACTAAGAATTCTTTGTCCATGTCGGGGACCTTTAGTATCGGTGCTATCATCAACAAATATTTGAGCCTTTTAAATGCTTCCGCGCATTTCTCAGTGCATTCAAACTTATTTTGTTTTTCTTCCACAATTCCATGATTGGATTTGCTATCTTCGAAAAAAAATTGAAAAATCGTCGGTAATACCCTGCTAAACCCATAAAGCTACGTACTTCTTGTATGTTTGTCAGTGCTGGCCATTCCATAATGTCCTCTACTTTCATTGGATTCATAGAACCTTTACTAGATATGATATGTCCCAAGTAATGAATCTTTGATTGGTAAAAAGAACATTTCAATAGCTTCCCATACAATTTTTTTTCTCGTAGACACTATAGGACCAATCGTAAGTGTTCTTCATGCTCTTCTTTCATCCAAGAATAAATTAGTATGTCATAAATAAACAATTGAAAAAACTTTTACAAGTATTCGCGGAACAACCCATTCATAAAACTCATGAATACTGCTGGGGTGTTTGTCAATTTGAATGGTAAAACTGTAAACTCATAGTGTCTGAATCTCATCTTAAATGTGGTCTTAGGGATATCTTCTTCCTTAATCCGTAATTGATGATATCCCGATCTCAAATCAATATTCGAAAACACCGTCAATCCTTTCATCTGGTCAAACAAATCATCTATTTTTGGCAATGGATACTGGTTCTTGATCGTTGCTTTGTTCAATTGACGATAGTAAATACAAAGTCTCCACGATCCATCCTTGTTTATCACGAAAATAACTAGCGCACCCCACGATGATACGATTGGACGTATAAGTCCCAAGTCCAACAATTCCTTCAATTTCATTTTCAACTCCTGTAATTCAGGTGTTGACATCTGATATGGCATTCTCTCTATCGGTTCTATTCTAGGTTTTAAGTCTATTGTAAACTCCAAATCTCTCTCGGGCGATAAACCTAGTAACTCTTTTGGAAACACGTCAACAAATTATGATATTAAAGGAAGGTCTTCTAATCCTTCTGCCTTGCCCTTTTAGTTTAGCGCCAAGATTTCATATAGATTGCATCCCTTGTGCATACTCTTTTGTAGTTGTAGGGAATAAATAAATCTCAAGTACACTCCCTGGTTTCTTCCTACAATCACTCTATCCTTCCCCAAATCATCTGTCAAACTTAACTATTTCGTCGTACAACTAAGTATCACATCATGCGATTCTAGCCAGTCCATGCTAATCACTATGTCATAAGATCCTAAGACTGTGACATAGAGATCTACCTTTGTTACAAAATCTCCCAAGTTAATGCTATAGTCCATAACCTTTCCTCCAATTGTTTTTTTGGAACTCGATGACATTTTTACATATCTGAACTCATCCTGCTTGATTTCCTTTACCTTAATTCTCTTTAGCGCTGCACTAGAAATAAATCTCTCCGTAGCACCAGGATCTATCAAAATACTAAAATTTTGATCGACGATCGTACCTAACATCTTGAGAACAATGGAATGGTGTTCGACCTAGCGGTTGTTCACCAATGCATGTATCTTGTGGGATTTTCCCAAATCTCCAATTGTAATGGGTCCTAATGATCCGACCAATATGACCTTCTCAATCAGACACTCTCGCTGGTAATGTGGCTCTCCACATGTCCAAAATCCAGTCTTCGGTCCAGTGCTCTTGGTCCTCAAAGTAGAATTTGTTGACCTAACAGTCTATGATCCTGGTATGTTCTACTGAACATGCATAAAATGTTGCTACTTCTATGGATGATGTTGCTACCGCTTCTATGTTCCTCTATAAGGAGTCCTCTGCTGAGGATTTTGTCATCGTGGTGTCGTGAACATGGGTCTTCTAGGTGTATCTCGCTTCCTAGAACTCTGTTGGTTGGTGTATGATGTTGTTGTGCCCCTGATGTCATATGTCCAGTCGGTCTAGAAGTAGTCTTTCCTTGGCCTACACTGTTCAGCTCTTCCTCAGCTATGAGGACCTTCTGAACTGCATCGTTCAACATTTGAGGTGTTAGGATCCTCACCTTCCCACGAATAAGGCCGAACACAAACTTGTTGAACTTTAACTTCTTCGTGTTCAGATGTGGAGCATACATAAGTGGTTCCATGAACCTGGCCTCATATGACGACACTGTATGACCAACCTGTCGTAAAGCGTTGAACTCATTAAGTTGGCGCTCAATGAATTCCTCGGGCAAATAGCTCTCCCAAGACCATTCCTCGAACAATTCCCATGACACGTCTTCAATGGTCATGTTTAGTTGAGGTAGGAGTGTGTTCCACCAAAGTAGGGCACTCCCTTTCAGTTGGAATACTGCCATGCAAAACTTCATGTTGGAGGTGTAATCAAGAAGTACAAATCACATCGCCATTTTCTCTAACCATGCCTCAAAGGCTAAGCCGCCTGGGGCACCCTAGAACTCGGGAAACTTCACCTTCTCGAGTTCTCTATGTATGCTACTACTACCAGCTGGTGCACATTGTGAACCTTCATTAGGCACATATACTCCACCCGCATCTCAATCCAGGCGGTTGATCAACGCCTTTGACATCCTCTGGAAGGATCTCATCATACCTAACACATATCCCATGACAACCTGCTCCTACTCATCTCTCTAAGGGTTATATCTCTCTGGCATGGATACAAATGGAGGTGTCCCACCTCTTCTGCCAACACCATGACATCGACTTCCCCTGCATCCTCTAACCATGATTACCCGCATGAACAATTTTCAAAATTAATTAACGATACATCCTTAATCATTTAGTTTTATCACAGTGGAACACATAACGATCCAATGTCTCAGGGTTGAACCCACTCTGATACCATATTTAACATCCTCTTTACCAGCTAAAAAAAATGACATGTAGTAAACAGATATACCGAAATTAGTAAAATTTTAAATTTTTACCTTAAAATAATTCAACATAGTTGAGACATTGAAATTGCAACTAACTTCTATAATAAACACATTATTAACAATTTCTTAATAGACTTAGATCCTAACTAACATTAGATAAATATTTAATATAAAATCAAGGTGGCGAAAATAACACAATTCCACTAAACCATAACTACTAGAATGTTTAACACATGTAATTAATTCTATTGAAATGACAAGAATTCTATTACAAGAATAATATGATCTATGCCAAAATTTTCTTCTTCCTTTATGGCTCAACTTCTCTATAATTAATATAAAATATGTTATTAGTCCGTGCCTAGGGCAATGACTATAGCATTAGCTTGGCGGTCAATCATCGTTGACCGCCTATTACCTAGTGCATTTTGCTTTATTAATGGGTGTATTTTGCATTTTGCTTTATTAATGGGTGTATTTTGGAGTCTTTTAGAAGATTTAACATTGTTATAAAAAAAAAGTTTATTATTTTGGAAAATATAAATGATTTTTATATTTTTTAATTTGGTAATTTGATTTTTCATAGTTGTGATGGGACTTAATTAATTTCGGTAGAAATTTTTATTATTATTTAAAAATTCAAAATTTAAAAAATAGTAGAGTTTGCTATATCGTGGTCTATTGGAGATGGGTACAATTAATCACCTTTTAATTTAAAATTCTAATTTGATGGTTAACTATTAAAAATGTTGGAATATTCTTAATCGTCTTCTCAAATCAATGAATGTGATTTACTCTTCATAACTTCCTTGTATTTTTGAATGCATCAATTAACCTGTTTACTTTTTAACATTTACCTAATCATATTAAGAAATTACTGTACCACCATATGATTGTCAGCTTTCACCAACCGCAACACCAGCCACTTTACAACTGTGCTAGTTCTATTTAATTTGTTGCAAAAGAAAACCACGTCTCTACAGCATAGGAAGCGCCATGGGAGGGTGTCGTAACACAACGCCTCATTTGGAGTATTATACTACTCTCAGCCTCTCAAACCCCCATCTGGAGTATTGTACTACTCTGTACAGAAATTTTCTCATCATTGAATTACTCAATTACAGACTACAGACTATGTAAGTTCTGAAAGTAGCAACATGGGCTCTGAAAGCGGCCAACCCTAAAAGTAGCGACATAGGCTCTGAAAGCGACCAAGAAGAAACAAATTCTCAGATTCAATTGCACATGCTATCAAAGCAACAAGGAAAAATGAATTCAAGGAAGAAGAAAAGACACAAGTGTTACCAGAATTCATCAATCATCTCTCTCATGGAAGTAAAAACACGTTAGAAGATTAACGGGGAAGTCCATCTGGTGCAGCGGCAGCGCCCCTGGTTCAAATCACCGGCATACTCTGCTAAACTACATATTAAAGAAGGAATGTTTGTTGGATTTTCAACCTTTGAAGAGCATCGAGCTGCCCTGGTCACCAAGGTTCTTGGTAAAGAAATGTCTGCTCATTTCAACAATTTCTTTTTTGGAGATCATTCTCATTCTGGTTTCGTTTCCTTTTCTTTTTTGTTAACCAGTTTCAACAACCATCCCAGAAGGGCTGTCCACCCTCCAAGCCTGCATGTCCCAGCGCAAGGGATGACAACCACGTAGCCGGGATACAAGCATGCACCTTACGGAGGTGTCTATTTCGTTGTTTTCCAGGTTTTAGTGGCTTTGTGGAAGGTGCAACTTCTAACATCTAGATTTATTTATTTTTAATTTTTAAATTATAAAGATGTTCTAAAAATCTCGGCCATGAGATTTTGATAAATCATGCTTGCAGCAGAAAAAACAAAATAATAGTGCTAACAACATAAAAATTCATAACAACAACATAAAAATGCTTGGGAACGTAACAAAAATAACAACATAAAAATGCTGGGGAACGTAACAAAAATAAAAATAACCAGAGCTGAAATTTGTCCAAAACTATCTAGTTAAACACAAACGGTCCACAAAGAAATTTATATTCTATCTCGTATCAAAATTTATATTCTATGGTTAATTTCACTGGCGTCCACAAACTGTAGAAAATAATCTCTGGTGAGCAACTAGTCATATAACCACATTCTCTGTTACATATTATACTTACAAATTTAACCTTGAAAAATTATCTGAAAATGGAATTCAGATACTATCAAATTTGTTTACTCCTTTTTTAAAATGTATTATTCATGATCTAGTATCCAGATTTTTTTATTTCGGGTTGCTTATGATTTTGTTATGAAAATGATGAACGTGACTAAACTGTCAAGGAAGCATTTAGTATTTTTAAATATTTTTTTTAATGAAGCAGTATTTATGTATGAATTGTTTACTAACTTATGACAAAAGTGTTTCTAGAAGGCATTTGCATTTTAAAATATTTTTTAATTGAATCATTTGATGTTATTATCTTAGTTTTTAATTTTTTAATTAAATTATTTTAATTTCAATTTCGAAGTCCAAACTAAAAAAATCAGCATATATATACTCAAAACTGACATCCATTAGAGTTGGGCCTTGGGACAGATAATAACAGCTATTTTTTCTTCTAAGTACTCACTCTGAATTAAGCATATCATGGCTGAGTTTAGATACATTGAGTTTAGATACATTGAGGGAAAAATTAATAACTTTTGTTTAAACTATTGAAGTTTGATATGAAATTATTTTATTTTTTTCTATTATTATATTTTGTTTATAATTAATGGTGATAAATAGTATGAATTATTGATAATTTTATTTAGTTAATTAAAATTAATATACTTTTTAGTAAAAATATTTATTTAAAAAACATGGATAAACAAAGATCTTTCCCATATTAAAACACTGCTTTTGTTTTGTTTAAACTATTGAAATTTGATATGAAATTATTTTATTTTGTTTATAATTAATGGTGATAAATAATATGAATCATTATTGATATAGTTAATTAGTTAATTAAAATTAATATAATTTTTAATAAAAATATTTATTTAAAAAAATATTGATAAACAAAGATCTTTCCCATATTAAAATATTAAAATTAATAATTTGTTTGTGCATCACAAATCACAATCTTTCTTATCAAGGTTAATAATGAAAAAATCAAATATTTAATCTTTCCCAGTCAAAGTTAAAGTTAATAGTAAAAATCCAACACATATCTAATTAATTAATTTATATGAATTACAAAATATCTTAATTAATACATATAATAATAGTTATAAAAATGTTGAAAAGAGGTACACCATTTCTATTATCTAAATAAAACAATCTAATTTGTCTTTAACTAGTTTTATTTATTTTTATTCTGAACATGTTTTTTCTCATTTTTATTATTTAAATAAAATTATGAAACCTGTTTTGGATTAATTTTATTTTTAAATATTCATGTATTTTCACATAAATTTGTGAAATATTTAAATTATTATTAATTACTCTATTTTTTAAATGGTATCATATTTTCTTATTATTTAAATAAAACAATAGAATTTGTTTTCTATTAAATCCCAATTCACATCCATTTATATCTTATTTGCAAAGTTGATAATTGAATAAGTTTGTTATCATTTCTCTTCTTTTTAATATTTATTAATTAGATTGGATAAAACTTAACACCTTTTTATGTAAATTGTGACGATCTTATTTGCAAAGTTGATAACTGAATAAGTTTATTATCATTTCCTCTTTTTTTTTTTAATATTTATTAATTAGATTAGATAAAACTTAACACCTTTTTATGTAAATTGTGATGAGGTAAGTGTCATTTTATTATTCTTCTTAAACATATATAACATAACAAACAATTCTTTGAAAGCCGTTGATCCGCTCTAACCATCTCTTATGTGATTATGATAAGACTGATATACATTAATCTTATAATAAAGATTTTGTTTATTCTTAAATATATATTATCATAACAAAACAAATACTTGAGAGTTGACATGTTGTACACATTTACCAACCACCTTGATGTCAATTGGTAAGGCTAAATGTTTATATATATATATATATATATATATATATATATGCTAACTTCAATTATAACATAATTTTTTTTTTTTCTATTCATAACAGTTTATAATATATAAAGTTTTTTTCTATTCATAAAAATTTATAATAAATTTAATTTTTTTCTATTCATGAAAATTTATAACAAGCTTAATGTTTTAAAAGACGGGGACTAACTACTTTGCAACGATTTCCTTTATTATTTTTATTGTTTATATCTTTATTTTCAAAAGATATTTCCACTTAACAATAATACTTAAAATTTTCAAATATCTATTTATTACACCAATCATATTTATTACACCAATCATAATAATCATAATAGAGACAAAGATAAAAAAAAAACTAAATTTATAACTAATCCATTACTATGAAACAACAATATTATTAGTCTATTAAAGTATCTCTTAATATCCTAACTATGTGTTGACTAAAGTTTTTAACTACCCTTTACCCTATCATCATATTACTATTTATATATTTAATATCTTCTTGTCTCTTCAATTATATAGACGGATCTAAAGTTTACAGCAAAATATTACCATACCACACTTTGTTATTGGTCTATTTAAAAGTCTTATTATCACCCTATTTATATAAACGAACTAAAGTTTATCAAACTTTTTACCATACTACTATTTATTTATTAATCTATAATTATCTCTTATACTCCAATCATATGAATGACTGTAAATAAAAACTACATTTTATAACTATAGGTATTACCATAGCAACCTTTTTCTTTGAAAAAAACTAACGACTAGGTAACTTCGAAGTAACTTCACGACACTTAGAAGTGGAAGTAGCTTAAACGGGTGTAATCCAAGTGTAATCCAACAGTTATTACTTTAAGAATTACGTGGACAGTGGAGGTTAAAGGTCGAAAATTAAGGCACAAACGCAAGTGTTGGAATAACTCAAGGACAGTCTGTAACTACTGACCGTCCAGGTTTTTGCTGGCAACAGTTCATAACCGTCTAATATCAGACAGCGAAGTTGTAATTAGAAGACCACTTCCCTCACACGGTAGTTGAAAATTTTTGGCATTCTTTTAATATTATATATATATATTTTTTTCTAGGTTGTTGCCATAGTCAAGTCGTCTGAAATGTATTCCATGCCTCGGTTGATCCGGGAGGATTTAGGGAACATCCTAGAAGTCTTGTTCCAGGTGGCTCGGTTGATCCGGGAGGATTTAAGGAACATCCTAGAAGTTTCAGAAGTGTTCCAGGTGGTTCAGAATGACGTCGACAAATGAGAAAAAATTCAAAGTCCTCAAAACTCAGAAAAATGGGCACCATTGTGAAGAGTGCGTCACAAAATTTCCAACGGCATAAACGGTTCGTCAAACAAAGTTACGGATCGAAAGATATTCACAGTCAAAGTTTTGGCCAACCTAGCCCAGTCAGCGGGGATGAGTTGACATCTGTACTGCTGATGTCAGCAACCGTATTGATGATGTCAGAATTCGTACAAAGTACGTGGCACAATCCGAGAGTGACACGTGTCCTGATGACATCAACATGCTGACATGGCAACACAAGAGGCTGCCACATGTCACACATTTTTGGCATTTTCGGGTCGAAATGTGGACCAATGAGAAAGTGCCACGTGGCAGGTGACGAAAACCGTACAACGACATGGCAGGTCGTACATGACATGGCAAGCATAGTGGCAATGGTGTTAGCATGACGTCAACATGCTGACGTGGCCCAATGATATCGTGCCACATAGAATGTTGATTTGGCATTTTGGGTGTTAAATGGGCCAATGAAAATGTGGCATGTGACACCCCCCCGGTGATGCCATGTGGCACCACCTGGATACGCCATGTGGCCTAATGAAAGCGTGACAAGTGGCATCCAACCAACAGGTACAGTGAGCAGTTGACACGCATGCAGATGACTTGGCATACAAGTGGGCCAATCGATGGCCACCACTCGGCCCAGTCATGGGTTTCCACGTGGCAACGAGCAAGTGCCCAATGAGGTCCAATAACAAAAATTTCAATTTAAAAATGGGTTGGCCAATGAACAACCCTGGTCTGCCAAAGTTAGTGGCAGATTCCACTATATCCGGTCCAACCATCCACCAAATCCGGTGGACCCCCCAAAATTGGTAAACGGTTATAACATATAGCCAAAAGAGGGAGGCCTGCGGGCTTGACCCCAAGATCTCCCTAGCCACAACTCTAAATTAGCATACACCAACCGCTTGGGCTAACGTCCTTGTTGGGCAATCCGCCCAGAAAATAACCATTTAAAACCTAGTTTGTTTTAGAGTTGAGGAGGGGGAAGTGTGCACCCAGTTCGTACTAGTCGGGGAACGAATTTCCGTGCAGTTTCTAATGCATTAATTACAGATACTTGCACGGAAATTGAGGCAGAGGTCCATAGGAGGCCTAAAGGTGACAATGTCCAATGAAGATGATTTGACAATCAAATTTATGCTATTCAATGACGCAAATCCAATGGTGATGTCGATTTCGGTAGCAGAGATTCCGATCAACAAGCTAAATTATGGAAGAGGCAATGTAAGAATGCTTTTTAATATGTTGTTTTCTCATTGAATGTTGCAACATAGTATGCTTGATATAGGTCTGAAGGAGCATGGAGAAGCTGCAGCAAGGTCAACTTATTCCTTCTATTTCTTTCTTTCTTCTCTTCTTACATATAAACAAATCAACTACATGTGAAAGAGAAACTATGGCACTTGGATGATAAGTGGCCAACGAAGCAGTCAGAAATATCATGGTTATCAGGATCTGTATATGGGCTGCATACATGCTTGGATCTAGGCAATAGATCTAAGACATTCTATGACTCCATGATGATGGGGGTCATTTCTTATTCTTTCTCTTTTTCTGTATTGAGTATGTGGGAATGATTTCCATGTCAGCATCATGGATCCCTCATGAGCATGAGAACTTGTGAATCTTGTAAACATTCCTGATCACATTATGGTCTCTTGTTGTTGTCACCGAAAAGGGACTTTGGCCTTACAACTTGTAAATGAGAGACTTCATTACAGCGAGGAGAATAAATTAGTCAATCTTTGAAGCAAGACCCAAAGACATAGCTTGCATCGAGTGAACTCTGTTATCAAGGAAGTGTCATCTCTCTTATGTGTTTATGTTCTTATGTCACGTTTTCATGAATTTCCGCACGTATATTACTAAATGAAAACATGACATGTAACACATAAGGAATCTAAAGAGGCTTTAATTCAATTTGGATTCAAGTCTATAAAGGCTTCAACTATACCTTTTAATTGCAATCCACTCAAGTAAAACGATTTATAACTGACCTTCTGGAGGAGTGACAGGATCAAAACCTCATTGGAAACTAATCACCCCTGGGTTCAGATCAAGTGGTATCAGAGCAGGCTTGATACCGGTTGTAGCTGTTGAAGCTGAAAATGGTGAGATCGCCAAAACAATTATTGTTCGATGAGCTTCGAGAGATCAACCAAATCCTTCAAGCATAGAATGTTGGATTGAAGACATTGCTTCATGTTGCAGAGAAGGAGAGCCAAAGGTTCCAAGAGCAAATGCAAGCCATGAAGGTGCATATAGGAGAAGGCTCTACGAATGAGACAATGATAAGACCATTTTGTGACCATGGAAACTTCACCAATTATGGATTCAAGCATGACATTGCAAATGTATGCACAATTTTTCAAGAAAATGAAGATGACATCTAGGCATCCAAAAACCAAGGAGGATACCTCAAAAACCAAGGAGGATACCTCAAAAACCAAGGAGGATACCTATAAGCATCATCCACTAATCCTTCTCACCAGGAACACATGGACACATCTCAAGAAGCAAACCAAGAGTTCTATCTTGGGATGGAGGTAAATAAACCATGTTTAGTCCCTTTCTTGATTAATGCTGACGACTCTTTTAAAGTCCTTGAACAACATACTTCATGGATCGACTTAAAGTTGATGATAATGATGGGATACGAAGGAGGAGGCCTTGGAGCCAATGGCCAAGGTATTGTGGATTTCATTGAGGTAGTGGTTTAGCCTCAATATGCCGGGATAGGTTATGTCCCAAAGGATATTGGAGAAAGCTCCAAAATCATTAGGGAAGAAGACCCCAAGATAGTGACTAAGACTCCAGAAGTCAACGAATCATCCAGAGATGGAACTGATTCTGTGCAGGGTGAGAGCATGTCTTCTCATGATCGAGGATTCGAGACATCTCCAAGGAGAGATGAGAATCACAATGAAAGCGCTGAGGCCAACTCTTCTTGCCATCCTGACTCTAGAGACAACTCACCAAGGTATAAGACATATAGAAACTCTACAGTTCCATTTGATTATAAGAATGTTACTAATGTACAACAGAGCTTGTGGCATCAAATACCATGCACTTTTTGTGGATTGGATAACCATGCAGTGTCCCAGTGTTGAAAGAGAAAGTTCGTGTACAAGAAGGTTATGGAAACCAGGAAAAAGATGAGGATAAAAGATCGCTCTCCACACACAGGAAGGAGCAAGGGAAATACACCTCTGAAGGAGAAAAGCTACTGCATCCACTGTAGCAGAGATGGACATCATGAGGCCACATATTGGGCCTTGCATCCAGATCTACATCTAAAGAGGAACAATAAGACCATGTAGACACCCCCAAGGGAGACAACCAATCAGGAAGTGTTGCAGGAAAATCCACCACCAGAAGGAAACCAACTACCAAAGAAAGGACAACTCAGTAAAGAGGACCTATTCGACGTAATGACTAAATAAACGGGGAAAATCCTTGAGTTAGTTAATAGTGGCCATATTTGTAAATCACATGTTGCATTTCAGGCCCCATAGAAGGGCATTGTGTAAGAGTGATAATTGTTTTATATCACTTATTTTTTTGCACGTGTTGATATTTTAGGCCTTGTGAGGTAGTTTGGGTGTGGGTTTTCTTTTGTAAGTCCAATGAACATGAATCCAAGAACTCATAATGTAAATACTTTTGGGGACAAAAAGTCCTTTCAGTTGGGAGGCGTGATCTGGGAGAATCTAGGGAACATCCTAGAAGTCTCAGAAGTGTCCCAGGAGGCTCAGAATGGCCTCTACAAATGAAAAAGGGAAAAAATTCAAAGTTCTCAAAACTAAAAAAAATGGGAACCATTGTGAAGAGCGTGTCACAAGCTTTCCAATAGTGCAAATGGTTCATCAAATGTAGTTACGGATCAAAATATATTCACAGTCAAATTTTTGGCCAACCTAGCCCAATCAACATGGATGAGTCAACATGCGTACTGCTGGCTTCAACAACCGTATTGATGATTTCAACATCCATACAAAGTATGTGGCATAGTCATAGAGTGACACCTGTCTTGATGACATTAGCATGATGACAATATGCTGACGTGGCAGCACAAGAGGCTGCCACATGTCACACATTTTTGTCATTTTCAGGTTGACATGTGGACCAATAAGAAAGTGCCACATTGCAGTCCATATAGCCACATGGTAGGTCGTATTGGACATGGCAGGTGACATAGAAATCCGCACATCCACATGTCAGGTCATACGTGATGTGGGAGGCATAGTGGAAGTGATGTCTGTTGGCATAGAATTGATTAGACCAAGGTCCTTCTCAAGTTACCAAAAAAAGGTACCAAAGTAGTCTAAAGCACTGGCATTTTCATCTTCCTTGAAGGGAAGAAGTCTCACCTGAAGCACGACCAAGAGGAGGAATATAGGGAAGGGTAAGAAGAATACTTAGACAAATCCATACGATATCAAGATCGTTGTTAATCCTACGCAAGATAGATTGAACCCAGAATTGTCTGAACATTCCTAACCCAAATTAAAGAAAATAGAGTTGCGTTGCATCATAAAGAATATCTATCCAATTAAGTATATCTGAAATAAATATAATACAAAGAAACTTCAAGATAATCTGAATCTAAACAGACACAATAATTTCCAAATTTGGGTCTCTCTTTGTATTAGCATCATATGGTTCCTCTCATTTACATGATTCGACTAAGTTACAGACGCAACCCGGTCATGCCAAAGCTAAAATAAAAAAAACTCTATACTACTGAGCGACAAGGTTATTCCAAACCCTTTATCTTTCAACGTTACAATAGGACATGAATCTATTACAACCTTGGTCTGGTTCCGAACCCAGACTCTAGAACTCTATCTAACATTTACCCAAAATGGAAAATAACAACACAGAACTCGAACCAATTCCAATAACCATCTGAACCCTTTACAATCATATTCATCCCGTATATATAATCCAATTGGGATCTTTGGGTTTGAGACTTTGAATTCTTTGTTTTCTTGTTCTTGTTGTAACTTCTTTCTTTAGGTTGGTGTTGCGCTGTCCTTCCAACCATTTTCGGTTTCTTTCTTCATTCCGTTGTCCAACTCCTCTGTAACTTGTGAAACTTTTGTTTACCAAAATTAGGACTGTAGAATTCCTTGCACAACTTATATCAACAAAACGAAGGGCCCAATAGGCTCCGACCAAAATCCTTGAATCATCCTTGAGTCAAATCCTTGGTTCTTTCGTGGTCTCTGGATTGGCCTAGTGCTTTCCTTTGTCTTCTGTCTCTGCTTTGATTCCAGTTTCTGTTTGAGTTCTTTCCTTTTTCGCTTCTTCAAATGAAGGGCCCATCTTTGGGACCAATTCTAGGGCTCTCTTCGTTACTCTTTGGAAATTGACAACTTTGTCCTGCCACTTTTTGGTAAGGAGTGAAGCTTCATCCACGAACTGCTGAGTCGGATCTGTAATGCATTCCTTAGGATTGGATGTGACCAAAGAGTTCCAATCTGAGTTGGATGTAGCATATACATGATGCCTTTGAAGATAGGCTGTATGAATGATAGGTCAAAAATCCTGTAGCTCTTTCTTAGCTAATGACTATGCTTCGAATAAGGAATTTAGCTTGTTGTCTGCTTGTTGGATCTTGACGATTTTTTCTTGCTGCTCCAGCGGATCCAGGGTGATGGAAACTTCTTCATTGAGCGACTGGATATTAGCGTGTAAGTCCTCTAGAGTTTGGTTGTGCTTTAAAATAATACCCATTCAATCGTTAACTTCTTGAAAGATATTTGTGCATTTCCCAGTCTGTTTGTACAAGGTTTCTCTTGCGTTATTCCCTTCAAGAACAAATCTCTCCATTTTCTCTTGAAGTTTTCGGGGTTGCTGTTCTGTTTCCCGTAGCTCTCAACATCGTTTCTTTGGATTGCTAAAAGAATTAGACCAACTGTACTAGGCTTCGAGGTTGCAACTGAGGGTCTGATATTTTTTCAAGCTCTATGACAGTTCAAAAATCTCGGAACAAAAAATAGAAAACAATAAGTCTTACGCTGAGTTCACGCAGCCTTATACTCAGGCCAGCTGGCGGGCGGGTTCTGTCATTAATCCTAAGGCCACTGATGATTAATTCTATAGACACAACCTCGAGATGATTTGTCCAACGAGACTGTTAACAAGGTAAATCTATTGGGTGATTATGAATTTTACTGAAAAAGTTGACAGGGACATGTTGTGACGCAACAATGCATACTTCGACTTTAATAACTGAATTTAAAGAAATTACAGAAATTCAAATTTAACTACTATACATGCTCCTTTGTGTTGGAGCAACAATCCTTTAGTTCAGTCCTGAGAACTATAGGGTTTCAGGTGAGCTCCATTCACCCATCCTAGATGAAGTATACCATCTGGTTGCACTAGTTTGACTGTGCCAGAGTGTCGGATCTCCGCAACTATAAATGGGCCCAACCAATGCATGCACAACTTGCTTGGATGTTTCTGGTATCGATTTTCATAAAGTAGGACCTTATCTCGTTGCATAATTTTTTTGGCCTTAATATTCCTGTTGTGCCAGGCCTTCTGCCTGGCTTTCTCAACTGTTTGATGAAATTATGCTAAAAACATGGTCTCATCAAGTTCGTACAACTCCATAACCCTTTGCACAACTGATTCATCCTATGACATATGTGTAACCTGTGTGATGTAGAGACTAGGGGTAATGAATTCTGCAGGTACCACAACTTCTTTCCCATAGACTAGCTGAAATTGAGTACACTTGTGAAGTTTCTTTGTGGTCATTCTGTAAGCCCACAAAAATGTTGGGACTCTGTCATCCCAATCTTACCTATTTGCACAACAAACCTTCATCAAACCTATTTCTAGAATATTGTTAAACGCCTCCACTGTGCCATTGGATTTTGGATGGTAGGGGCTTCTTTTATGATGTTGGATTAGGAAATATGTCACAAGCTTTGCTATTGTACTACTGACAAAATGACCACCTTGATCACTAGTCAGAATCCTAGGACATCCAAACCGAGTGATAATGTTTTCAAAGATAAACCTGGCAGCGGTATCAGTTGAACAATCCTGAACAACTTCTGCCTCATCCCATCGTGTCAGGTAATCAGTTGCGGTGATAATATACCTGGCCTTTGAGTTCTTAGTCGTGGGGTTGATCGGTCCAATAAAATCAACCACCCACTTCTCAAATGCTTGCAGAGCTCGAACTGGCTGAAGAGGCAATTTGTCTCGTCGTGATGACTTACCTACTCTCTGGAAAATGTCGCAAGATCTAGTATACTCCTTCACATATTTGAAGAGTGTGGCACACCATAATCCAACTTGGAGGACTTTCTACGCAGTGGCCTTTCCTCCGACATGGCCTCCCGCAACTCCATTGTGGCACTCCCATAGGATGTTTTGTCTTTCATGGTCCAAAAAACTCCTCCTGAGGATACTGTCTAGTCCCAACTTATACAATTGATCTATGATCAATTGATAGTCTGCTACTCGAACCACAATATAGCATTTCTGAGTTGCAGAGTGCATTTCTGGGCAGGCCTCTATACTCAAGAAAAATACTATGTCTTTCATGTATTCTGGTATGGCCTCAACTTAGAACAAGTTTGCATCTAGGAGATTATTATTGATTGCTCCGCCACTCTCCCCTGACTCCAATATGGACAAGTGATTGGGACCCACGTTGCATCTTCTAGGTTTGATGATCACCTCAAATGAAAATTCCTGAAACAATAACAACCATCGATAAATTATTCCTTCCAAGACAGGATTGTTAACTAGATATTTTAATGCAGAATGATGAGTAAAAAATTTGAAATGAGAGCCTAACAAGTAATGTCTAAACTTTTGTAGAGCATAAATCATATCCAAACCCTCCCTTTCTATGGTTATATAGTTGTGTTTAGCTTGCGATAGCTTCCGGCTAGCAAAATAGATGGGATGATCTATGTTTCCATCTCCTGGTTGCACTAAGATGGCTCCCAGGGAAATACCTGATGCATCCACTTGCACATGAAATTCCTTTTCCCAATTTGGAAAGATCAAAATAGGTGTTGTGCTGAGCTTTTCCTTCATGATGTCAAATGCTCGATCACACTATGGTGTCCACTGAAACAATTCAGACTTCTTTAGCAGATTTTCTAGGGGTGTAGTAATATTCACATACCTTTTAATGAACTTGCGATAGTACCCTGTGTGCCCCAACATTGAGCACAATTTTTTAACGCTCGTAGGTGGTGGCATATTCAAAATGACCACAACTTTGGATGGGTCTACCCGCACTCCTTCTCGACATACTATGTGGCCTAACAGATTGCCGTGTGGCACACAAAAGATACACTTTCTTAGGTTTAAAGATATATGAATTTCCCTACACCGATCAAACATCAGTCATAGTAGCACTTCATGTTCTTTCAACAGATTGTACACCATCCAATCATCCATATAAAATTCTATAAATTTATGAATAAATTCTTGGAAGGATGCTATTAAAATCCGGGAAAAAAATGCAGGAGATTTCTTTATACCAAAGGGCATCACATTATATGAAAATGACCCCCATTTTGTTATGAATGTGGTCTTCTTTTTTTCTTCTTCGGTAATTTTCACTTGGTGATACCCCAAAAATCCATCTGTAAATGAGTAAGACTCTTTCCCAACAACCTATTCTAGCACCTCGTCAGTAAAAGGTGTGGGAAAAGGGTCATGCACATAGGCAAAATTAAGGATTTTGTAGTCTACACATACCCTGATGTCCTCCTTCTATGGATGACTATGGGGCTAACCCACTCTGCTTCTTCAACTGGAAAAATAAGTCCATCCTCAAGAATCTTGTCTATTTCTCTCTTAACCTTCTCTTTCACCCTGGAGTTAAGATGATATGGTCTATTCCTTACAGGTTTTGATCCTAGTTTTAGTTCAATTTTCATCTCTCCCATAGCCCCTTTTATCCCTTTTAGCTCTGAGAATGTCTTCAAGAATAATTCCTCATACTCTCACAACAGGCTATGTATTTCTTGGCTAGTTTTCTCATCCCAGTAATCTCCTACGACAACTATCTTGGGTTGCTTGGTAGTTCCTATGTTGACTTTTCACAAATTCAATGGATGGTTATAAGAGATATCAGTCTGACTGGGCAACATGTTCTAGATTTCTCTACGTCGTTTTGTTTCCTTAATGGCTAAATTTCTTAGTTCTTCTAAATCATCAAGGTTTTCCAAATCCTTCTCGATTTTATAGCATTCTATGATTGTCTTGTCTATTTCTAAGTGAAGGTTAGACTGAAGCACTTGACTATGATTGGAAAATACCACTGGGTCTGATTTCCATTTACAAACATCGGTAAAAATCATTTCTTTAATTTTTTGTAGGACTATCTTAAGCTTAGGGTACTTACTTGTAAAAGAGAAGTCCTTGGAAAATTGGTATGCTAAATTTTTCCAACTACTAGTCTTCCTTTTGGTCTCTTTATGAAATGTACCAAGATTTTGGGATCGAACCTAACGAATGGGGAAATACTTGAACCCACAAGTGATATGGTACTTCCGTAACTTGCCACTATCTTGCACATTGTTCGATATGTGTTTTAGAATTAGATTGTCCATTGGACAGTCGTGCAACTTGAAAATCCATCCACATCTCTGATTTTAGTTGCTCCTTATATTGAAATATACATTGGATAACATGCTTCACATCCTCCCAATTCCTAATTACTGCTTTGTGACTAGCCCACCACCTGGAAGGGGTGTCTTTGAGGGCTAAGTACAGAACTAAGATCCTTCGATCTTCTACTATATTTTCTTCCATGCTAACCAAAAAAATGCCAAGGTATGAGGTACCATTGTATGTCAGATGTTCTATGGCCTTGGTTCCAACCCATATCGTTGCTTTGACAATTGTGCATCATCTTGGAAATATTTCATATGCACCCTATTTCCAATTGTCAAATGCTAGTTTTGAGTCTCCATCCGTTGATTGTATGCTCCTCCAACTTACTGATCCATCGGTAGTAGGATTGATGTAGTCTTCTCTCATTCCTATTGTTACAATGTATAATTGATCTAGATCCTCTCCTTCCATATTGTTGTCCGTTGGCTTCGTGTATCGAGGGAATACATACAGATCCAAGGGTTGAACTACTTTTATTTCGTCTTCTTCAAATGTCATAGTATCCCTCTTCAGGTCAATAACAACACAGTTATCATAAGCCCAATCAATACCAAGTAGTACAGCATAAGGGTCCTTATCCCCCATGATTTCGATCAGCTCAAAATCAACTACAGTCTTTACTCCCGCAACATCTATCTCCACATTCTCCACCCTTCCTATTGGGAAAATACAATACTGATTGGCCATTCTCAATTGGATTGGGGAATATGTCAACTAGGGTTTCCCTAAAGCTTCCCAAGTATTTTTAGGAAATATGTTAACATCATATCCTAGATCTAACATAACATCCTTAATCTGAAACTCGTCTAGCTGAGCTGCTAGTCTAAACTCTTTCCCAGTCTGTATTTTCCTGCTTTGCACTCTCTGAGTATTCTTCTCAAGAAGATTAGTCATTATTCTAGATTCCAGTGATTCCTCCATTCCTAGGACTATATACAGAGCATTACACAACTTCTCTTTCAACTGGTCATTCCCAAGAATATCAGAAAATAACTGAAACCAAAGGTTGACTACATTTTGCAACTCCTTAGGTTGTCTCATCGGGATTACAGGGTTTCAGGGTGTAGGGGGTGAGGTAGGGAATTGCACAATATTATGATAAATGGTGGGATGAGGGGAGTTTTCTTCTATTTCAGGGCCATGGATACTTTGGGATACTTCTATTGCATATTTAAAGAATAGCTTCTGTTTCAGAGGGTCATACTTGTCCTCCTTGGGTGTTGCTTTCTGGATCTTAGGCAGATTATCAGCATCTGCGCCAGTCTTTGCTCCTCCACGAGTAATGATATTAGTCTTGGGTTGTTTTCCATCGACTTCCCTCTTTATCTATGATCCAATGAAGTTGGCTCCTCGTTGATGTGCCTGATCTTCCCATTTCACAATTAGCTCTCGACAGTCTTCAGTTGCGTGTCCATTGGTTCTGCAATGAGAGCACCATGGCTGCCTTGGTTGAGGATAATCCCTAGCCATGTGACCTTGCTCATCACAGTTGTAGCATCTAATTGGTCCTCTTCACCTAGTTCTTCCTCTGAAGTCTCCTCCGGCCCCACCTCCTTAGCCTCTTCAAGATCCTTGAGGGGTTTCATTCACCCTGAATGATGTTCGATCCAATCTGTCTACAAGTGCATCCAATGCTCTACACTGATTCGTAGCATGCGTGGTAGATGTGAAAAAATCACAATGTATAGTATTCGGTATGGTATAATACTTTTGAATAATAGGGAACTTCCTTGGCACATGTCCATGAGTTCGACAGATCTCACAATGCTCAGCTGAATGTGATGCTTGATTTCCTAGAAATGCATGATACAGGGTTGGGGTATGGAATGGTAAATTCACAGATACTTGCATAACTCCTCCTGTGGATCCTGGTGAGGGTCCCATCAGATTGTGAGGAGAGACCATTCCCCTCATACATGGACATTCGTTCACCAGATTTCCCTCTATGTAGCATCCAGTACACCATACTTGAGGTTGTCCTGGTCTGGGTATCGTAAATTCTTGAATCTTCTCTGTCAGTGCCGATATTTTTCCTTGTAGTTGTATCCCAAGTACATGTCTTCTTGACTTGTTCTTGGAATTCCATAGCTTCTTGGAGCCTATCTATCCAATGGAATAGTTCTTCTGGAAATTTAACCTCGAATATCTCGTACTAGTTGCTAGATCTTTTTGAGTAAAAGACAACCTCTCTTGTATCTTTCACAGATTTACCTCGCAAATCCACTTCTTTCCATATGAAGGCATCACAATTTCTCTCCCAGCACTGGTGAATATCGAATCAATGGATCCGTGGAAGCATTCTCCCTGTAGGTTCCCTTATGAAGCAGGTCTTGACAACAAAACCATTTTTTTGGCACAGAATTGATCAGACCAGGGTCCTTCTCAGGTTACCAACAAAAGGTACTGAAGTAGTCTAGAGCGTTGAAATTTTCATCTTCCTTGAAGGGAATAAATCTCACCCGAAGCGCAACCAAGACAAGGAAGATAGGGAAGGGTAAGAAGAATACTTGGACAAATCCATACGATCTTAGGATCGCTGTTAATCCTGCACAAGATAGATTGAACCCGAAATTGTATGAACATTCCTAACCCAGATTAAAGAAAACAGAGTTGCATTGCATTCATAAAGAAGCTATATCCAATTAAGTATATCTGATATAATGATAATACAGAGAAACATTCAAGTTAATATGAAGCTGAATAGACACAATAATTTCAAAATTTGGGTCTCTCTTTGTATTAACATCATATGGTTCCTTTCATTTACATGATTCGACTAAGTTACAGACACAACCCGGTCATGCCAAAGATAACAACAAAAAATCTATACAATTGAGAGGCAAGGTTATCCCAAACCCTTTCTCTTTCAATGTTACAACATGCCATGACTATGTTACAACCTTGTTCTAGTTCCAAACCCAAAATCTAGAAATCTAGCTAACATTTACCCAAAATGGACAATAACAACACAAAACTCGAACCAATTCCAACAACCATATGAACCCTTTACAATCATATTCATCCCGTATATATAAGCCAATTAGGATCTTCGGGTTTGAGATTTCGATTGATTTCTTTTCTTGTTCTTGTTGTAACTTCTTTCTTTAGGATGGTGTTGTGTTTTCCTTCCAACCATTTTTGGTTTCTTTATTCATTCTATTGTCCATCTCCTCTGTAACTTGCACAACTTCTGTTTACCAAAATTGGGATTATAGCATTCCTTGCGCAACTTCTATCAACAAAACAAAGGGCCCAACAAAGTCAACATGCTGATGTGGCCCAATGATATCATGCCACATAGGATGTTGATTTGGCATTTTGGGCTGCCAAATGGGCCAATGAAAATGTGGCACGTGGAACCCTCGGTGATGCCACATGGCACCACCCAAATATGCCACGTGGCCTAATGACAACGTGACAAGTGGCATCCAACCAACATGTATAATAAAAAACCGAAAAGCCGATAGATGAATAGGAAGACAAGTGGGCCAATGGATGGCTTCCACGTGGTCCAATCATGGGCTTCCACATGGCAGTGAGAAAGTTCCCAATGAGGCCCAATAACCAAAAATTTCAATTTAAAAAGGCGTTGGCCAACGGTCAACCCTGATCTGTCAAATTTAGTGGTTTATTCCACTATATCTGGTCCATCCATCCACCAAATTCAGTGGACCCCCCAAAATTGGTAAACAATTATAACATATATCCAAAAGGGGGAGGCCCGCGGGCTTGACCCCGAGACCTTCCCAACCACAACTCTAAATTAGCATCCACCAACTGCTTGGGCTAACATCCTTGTTGGGTAATCTGACAGAAAAATAACCATTTAAAACCCATCCTGTTTTAGAGAAGAGGAGGGGGAAGCACGTGCCTATTCCATACCAATCTGGGCATGTATTTCTATGTAGTTTCTAATGCATTAATTACAGAGAATTGCACGTGGATCGAGGTAGAGGTTCAAAGGAGGTGTGAAGGTGACAGTGTCCAATGGAGACGATTTGACAGTCAAATTTATGCTATTCAGTGATGTGTATCCAATGTCGATGTCTATTTTAGTAGCAAAGAATACGATCAACATACTAAATTCTGGAAGAGCCAATGTAAGCATGCTTTTTAATATGTTGTTTTCTCATTGAATGTTGCAACATAGTATGCTTGATATAGGTCTGAAGGAGCATGGAGAAGCTGCAACAATGAAGCAAGGTCATCTTATTCCTTCTATTTCTTTCTTTCTTCTCTTCTTACACATAAACAAATCATCTACATGTGAAAGAGAAATTGTGGCACTTGGATGATAAGTGGCCAACGAAGCAGTCATGAATCTCGTGGTTATCAGGATCTGTATATGGGCTTCAACATGCTTGGATATGGGAAACAGATCTAAGACATTCTATGACTCCATGATGATGGGGTCATTTCTTATTCTTCCTCTTTTTCCTTATTGAGTATGTGGGAATGATGTCCATGTCAGCATCATGGGTGCCTCATGAGCATGAGAACTTGTGAAGCTTGTAAACATTCCTGATCACATTACATTCTCTTGTTGCCATCACCAAAAATGGACTTTGGCCTTACAACTTGTAAAGGAGAGACTTCATTACATCGAGGAGAATAAAGTGGTAAATCTTTGAAGCAATATGCGGAGACATAGCCTGCATCGGGTGAGCTATGTTATCAAGGGAAGTGTCATCTCTCTTATGTGTTTCTGTTCTTATGTTGTTTTTTCATGAATTTCCACACATATATTACTAAATGAAAACATTACATGTAACATATAAGGAATATAAATATGTTAATCCCTAAATAGTGGCTCATTACCCCTTAATTGGGGCATATTACATTAGTAATGTTATTTTATTTATGTCGACTTTAGTCCATTAGTTGTAATTATACCTCCTAGTCTCCTATATATACCAAGGAGACATTTTCATTTGGAATCATCTTGTAATTGAACATTTATGTGGGCATAAGGAGGTTTCCCCCTCGAAGAGGCTTATTATCTGAATTTCTCTCTTATTCAAGGCGTTGAGTACTTATTTTGAGGTTTTTCTATGCTATATTGATATTTGGTTCCTAACATATGGTTTCAGAGCTCAAGGTCTTGGGGTTTTGCTGCTACATCTGAGACACCTTGAAATTTTTTCTATAACTTTTTTTCTACAAAGATTCAGAAGGAACGACTTGGAGGATATTTAGTAGACAAATCAAGACCTTGAACTCTAGAGGATATTCACAAAAATTAGTAAGGTGTTCCGGGTAAAACAATCATAAATTATTCCTAGAGTATACAAATTGAGTGAGACCAATTGGATTGGATAGTGGAAACACCATAGTAGTTATGGTACGAGTTTCATAATTTTATATCAATTATTTTGTGTAGGGAATGCTATACAAGTAATATCTCCTAGAAAGTAAAAAAATCAACAAGTTGTGGGGAAGTTACCGTGAATTCCACTTGGCACATCCAATTTTGATCAGACTTGTGGCATTGTAGAGAAGAAATATTAGAGACCTACAAAAAATAAAATTTCATACTCAAAAGGGCCGAAACTTTGGAGATACAATAAAAGGAAGATTGTCTAGAAGAACCACCTCAAAATCAAGGTTTAAAGTGATACTTGGCCAACATACCACCAAAAAAGGGAACTTCTACACCAAATAAGCCTTCAAAAAATCCTACTTGGAATCTTGATGAAGGTGAAGAAATGAGTAGGGACATAAATGATTTACAAAAGAAGACAATAACAAAAGATGAACTACAAGAGATGGAAGCTAAGTTGGAGGCAAAGATGGATGGTTTAAAAGAGGAGATCATGGAAGGATTGAAAAATTTCGTAATAGAGAGGACACCTGAAAGTGAAAATGTATCCCATGAAATTCATGATGAGGACACAAGGAAGGTGAATCAAGAATGGAGAAACTCAAACTTTGGGTTGAAGACCACCCATGTTCCTAAGATCGATATGAGGAAGTTTGATGGCAAGGACCCTATCATATGGATACTTCAGATGGAGCAATTCTTTGATCTACATAATGTGCCACATACACAAAAGGTACAAATTGCTTCTTTATATTTAGAACCCAATCAATTTGTATGGTATCGATGGCTTTGTTCTCACAAATCACTTGTCACTTGGA
>ML784417.1:785092-795337 GCA_009831015.1 Picea engelmannii
GAAAAAGGGGCATCAAGGTGTTATTGCACAACTATGCTCACTAGATGTTCAAACATCTAAGCCATCTATTCCTCTAGATCTCCAAGGGATCATTGATAATCATTCCAAAGTATTTGAAGATATTCCCAAAGGTCTTCCACCCAATCGAAATCATGATCATGATGTTCACCTAATTCCTGGGAGTGTTCCTCCTAACATCAAGCCATACAGATACCCTTATGCCCAGAAGAGTGAAATTGAGCGCATGGTTGAAGAAATGTTAGAGGCTGGAATTATTAGACCTAGCCAAAGTTCTTACTCTGCACCGGTGGTAATGGTATTCAAGAAATATGGCTCATGGCATATGTGTCCAGATTATAGAGAGCTCAACAAGATCACTATTAAAGATACGTTTCCCATTCCCATCATTGATAAATTTTTAGATGAACTACATGGAGCAATCTATTTCAAAAAATTGGATCTCCATTCAAGGTATCATCAGATTAGAATGAAAGAAGAAGATATCCCAAAAACAACATTCTGAACTCATGAAGGCCATTATGAATTTTTGGTCATGCCTTTTAGCCTTACAAATGCACCTTCCACATTCCAAGGGTTGATGAATTCCATTTTCAAGCCCTTCCTTTGAAAATTTATGTTAGTATTTTTTTGATGATATACTAATCTATAGAAAGTCTTGGGAGGATCATGTGCGACATGTTGACAAGGTGCTACAACTACTAAAGGAGAAACAACTATATGCCAAACCATCCAAATGTTTCTTTGGAGGAGGTAGAGTATTTGGGTCATATTTTATCTCATGAAGGTGTCAAGGTAGACCCTAACAAGATTAAGGCCATGATGGACTGGTCGATTCCCAAAACATTGAAGAATATTAGAGGATTTTTGGGTTTGACAGGTTACTACTGCAAGTTTGTTCGACACTATGGAAGAAAAGCAACACCTTTACCAACATTAACTAATAAGGATGCATTTTCATGGACTCTAGAGGCAACTAAAACTTTTGAACAAATTAAAGAGGTGATGTGCAAAGTTCCTGTCTTGACCACTCCAGACTTCACAAAAACCTTTATTTTGGAATGTGATGCCTCAGGAAATGGAATTGGTGTTGTCTTAATGCAAGAAGGAAGGCCCCTAGATTTTGAAAGTCGACCACTTAAGGGATAGGACTTTCACAAACCCATTTATGAGAAGGAAATGATGGAAATACTACATGAATTGAAGAAATTGCGTCCTTACCTAATAGGTAGGCACTTCAAGGTCAAAACAGATCATGATAGTCTTAAATAATTCTTGGAACAAAGACTATCTTTAGAAGAACAACAAAAATGGGTAACCAAGATATTGGTTTATGATTTTGAAATCGTCTATAAAAAAGGGAAGAAAAATGTTGTGGAAGATGCACTCTCAAGGAAGGATGAATATGTTGAGGCCTTTCTCTGTGCTATCTTGATCATCCAAACCGATGATAATAGAAGCAAGGGATGAATGCAAGAATGACGAAAAAGTGGACTCTCATTCAAAGGTTGCAGTAGGATTCCAGTAAATCATATACATTTACATGGAAAAATGATTCACTATGGTACGGAGATCGCTTATATTTATGTAAGAACTCCTAACTCAAACAAAATGTACTAATGGAATTGAACACCTCTCCAGTAGGACGACACTTGAGATTTTTAAAAACCTACCATAGGGTCAAGAAGGATTTTTTTGGGGATGGCCTTAAAATTGATGTTCAAAGTTTTGTGGGAGAATGTTTGGTTTGCCAACAAAATAAGGTGGAAACAATTAAGACCCCAGGTCTTTTACAACCATTAGCCATCCCAAGTTAGCGTTGGGAGGAGGTTTCCATTGATTTCATCACAGGGTTACCGAAGTCTGAAGGAAAGAGTGTCATCATGGTGATTGTTGATAGAATGACTAAGTACACACACTTTTTTTCACTCTCTTATCCCTTCAAATCTAGTACAGTTTCCACCACATTCACGGAGACAATTCAAATGCTACATGGCAACCCAAAGATTATTGTAAGTGATAGAGATCCCATCTTCACGGGACATTTTTGGACAAAGTTATTTTCTTGTTTGGGTACTCAATTGGCTCATAGCTCATCCTATCATTCTCAATCTAATGGAAAAACCAATATAGTGAACAAATGTATGGAAGACTACCTTCGTTGCTTTGTCTATGATAAACAAACACAATGGTTCAAATGGTTACCCTTGGCAGAATGGTGGTATAACACTTCCTTTCATATTGCAAAAAAAATGATACCATTTATGGCACTCTATGGATGCCATCCTCATTCCACCACTTCTTCTCTAAAATAAAAATCTAAGGTTCAAGCAGCGGAAAATCACATTGAGCATCAACAACAAGTTCTCCAAATATTAAAGGCCAACCTGACCATGGCACAAAATCACATGAAACAACAAGCAAATCAACATCGTAGTGAAATAAGTTTTGAAGTAGGGGATTGGGTGTTTTTAAGACTACAACCATACAAATATATGTCCCTCAAGAAAGCTACGAAGGATAATAAATTATCATCAAAGTACTGTGGACCTTATAAGGTGTTGCAAAAGATTGGTACTATGGAATACAAATTGGAGTTGCTTGCATCTTTACGAGTACACCTAGTTTTCCATGTTTCATTCTTAAAGAAGGTTATAGGTGACAAGATCCTAGTTCAAACTATATTTCCAAAACTTGATGAGGAAGGAAAAATCATATTGGAGCCTGAAGCGATCACTAACACAAGAATTCGCCAGCTGAGGAATAGATCTATTTTAGAGTGTCTCACTAAATGGAGGAAACTACCAGCTGAAGATTCCACTTGGGAAGATGAGTCTTTTATACAGAAGCATCCATATTTACTCAAGCATTGCGGAAAACAGTTGTCTCAAGGGGAGGGGCATGTTAATCCCTAAATAATGTCTCATTACCCCTTAATTGAGGCACATTACATTAGTAATGTTATTTTATTTATGTCAACTTTAGTCCATTAGTTGTAATTATACCTCCTAGTCTCCTATATATACCAAGGAGACATTTTCATTTGGAATCATCTTGTAATTGACCAATTATGTGGGCATAAGGAGGTTTCCCCCTCGAAGAGACTTATTATCTGAATTTCTCTCCTTTTCAAGGCGTTGAGTACTTATTCTGAGGTTTTTCTATGCTATATTGATATTTGGTTCCTAACAAAATATGCTTTAATTCAATTTGGATTCAAGTCTATAAAGGATTAAAATATACCTTTTAATTGCAATCCTCTCAAGTAAAACGATCTATAACTGACCTTTTGGAGGAGTGAAAAGATCAAACCCTCTTTGGAAACTAATCACCCCTGTGTTCAGATCATCGGTCATCGCCCGAGTCAAAGAAGTCCATTCTTTATAGTGAAACTCCTCAACATGTTTCTTAAGCATTTTTAAATTTACAAAATAATAAAGATCTAGGACGTCCAATGTACATATATCATCTCCCACATAATGCGATTATTCTTGGAATTCAAGAAATGTTCTCGCAAAAATTAAGAATATTCAATAGGTTTGGGTTTAGAAGTCCGAAGATGCAAATTTTAGAATCACAGGTTACAATTTAAATAACATAACCCCTAATGTGATGGATTACAGAACTTGGGCCATGCTCTAACGATGGAAACCAGGTCATCCATCATAAAATATGAGCTTGCATTTCCTAAGTAATAAATACATGAACAATTAATTATCATCTTCCAGAATTCAGATCTGAGGGAAAAATAGGAGCAATAAACAATGGATTTGTCGAACGTTATAAGAAATCGGTATGATGAGGATTTACTAAGGTATAGGGATCGAATCCTGTGAATGAGCATGGTGGGGATGATGACTAGGGTTTCTAGACGGGAGTTGATTTTTTTTTAGTAAAATAGAAACAACATAAACACACAAAATCTGGTTCCCAACAACTGCACATTCTCTTTTTATTTCAAACAATGCCTTGTTCTCCTTCTAATCCTTCTGCTCTATTTTTGTTTTGCATAGACAAAAATTCCATTTATTAATCATGAAGTAAAAATCTGACTACAATACAAGGATCTCTACTCAGAAACGGTAGCGAAATTTAGGATACTTCATGACGCTCAAGTATTGTATAATCCCATGAATTAAAATTCTGAATCCTGGGAAATTAAACAATCTAATTATCTATGGTTGATGATCAACATTCGATGATCAAAAGAATTATTTTTAACTTAACCAACATAAAATTCAAGTCACACTCTGCTGCAACACAATTTCATGAGAAATCACCCATGAAAATAAAAATGTCTAGTTCACATTATGAGAAAAGCATGAATAAAATTTCAATCATCCCGCACAACCATTATATTCATATATAATTTACAAATCTAACCATACGTTTGTGCTGGGTTCTTTGTCATTCCATCAACAATAAAAATTATACAACCATTATAGAGAAATTTTGATCAATAACATTTTTGTATTTTGTTCAAATTATGGGGAAGTATTGGTTAAACTTCGATTTAACCAATTCTTTCGAAATGATGGAAATAATGCCTATAAATAATTCTATTAAAAAACAGACACAAAGCCTTTCTATTCATTAAATCACTAGATATAATACCATTCCAATAGTAATATAATTATACTCCATTTACAGGTTATATGGTCTAAATTCGAATACATCGATCTAAAGTACAATCAGTATATGGATCAACACTGCATAATTTATTAAAATAATTAGAACAGTAAAATATTGTAACCAGGAAAACTTGATGATAGGTGAAGTTGATCTTCAACTTGGAGGGTTGCATTGTGTCCTTCCTTTCTTGCTAATCAAGTGACTTCACCGGTACCTCCCAGCCAATGCTAGGGGTACTCTTCTTCACCTTTAGCCCCCCAAGCCGCAAAGGGGCCACACACAAGAAACCAACAAACAATAGCTCCAAGGCTTTCCTCACAAGGAAGAGTTTCCACTCTTTCACCAAGCTTGGTATCCCAACTCTCACAAGTAAAACACAGTCCACAAAAATTTGACAGCATAACATTACCAAGAAAAAGTGAGATCCATTTCCCTTCTACACTATTTGTTTTATAGAAATTTCTTCTCTGACACATGTCCTCATGCACAAATAATTAAAATTTTAGATTAAATTAATTATTATTGTTCACCCACACACTTGTCACACTCTCCCCAAATTGCACAAGTAATTACCATTTTTATTTTATTTAAAAAGTAAGTTTCCCTCACATTCCCCATTGTGTTCCTATTTTCTATCATAGTTGTCCCTTTGTTCCCCAAATTCTCATTTAATGAGTGTCTCTTAACTACATATTAGTTAGATTTGCATTAGGAGTCTTCTTCTAGTTAGACTAGTGGTATGTTGACTCAAGATTATATTCTATGTACACCTATTCTCTCATGTTATTATTTATTTCTATTTAAAAAAACCCTTTTATTAATTTCATGCACATATGTTCATTTTATCCAACCTTTAGATTTTTATTCACCTTTTTCCCAGAGATTGATTTTATTTCAACTTTTTTAATTTATTAATATTTTTAATTATCCCTTTAGTTAAACTTAGACATAGACTTAGGCTTAGATTTTTGTTAGACTTTATATTTATTAACTTACTATTTAATTAATTGTTTTAATCCAACAAGGTCTAATCATTTCAATTTTTTCTAGGCCACCTAGATTTATTGACTCAAGTTTTAATTACGTGACGTGCCCTTCAAGATGCACCTCTGTGCTCCAAGGGTGCCACTCACTTTAGAATGGTTTTGGAAGTTTGTCTGACCCTTGGAGTCAACACTCCATTTGGTCGACCTTGTGAGAGACTAAGGGCTTCTAAGGAATAAGGACTTTGCCTTATTGCGTGCCCCTTAGAAGTATTCATGAGAGACTGTCTCAGTCCTCCCTCACGACATCGTGCACCTATCAAAATAGGTAATAGTTAACCTACAATTCAGGTCACGACGAGAGTGCTAGTAGGCTATGACAGGGACACTACCACACCTCTCCCTCAACTGTCTGGTTTCTATGCATGACCCCTTTACTCCTTATCTGAATCGTATTAGCAAGCATCGTTACCTTGCATCCATTGAAAAAAAATTGTCAATAATCCATATACATAAATCATACTGAATGAATCATATATCACATGTGCGTAAAATGAAATATTAAAAAAAATACAATCCACACCCTGACTCAATCAAGAGGCCAAGGAAGTCCATTGATGCCATCAACATCCATAACCTGTCATGTGTCCTGTACACTTAGGAAAGTGTGTCACTAGCATTTTTCAATACATAGACATCAAAATATCAACAAGTCATGACACATCATCATCATCATATATAACCTATAATTGAAACGAAATCATAATATACCATAACGTGATCACTTGCACACAAGTGTCCTCAAATAATAAGTCAATAAAAGTGTGCTTAGTGGAGCGAGATGTTACAAACAACCCGATATATCAATCCCCTGACATCTTGGAATATCGATTGATCTGATGATATGGTTTTATCTGATTGTACTTGATTTTACTTTAGATTTAAATAAACCCTTCTCAGATCCACCAATAACCTGGTAGACCGATCTCTCAACATCCCCGATACTGACATCCCTACAATTGCAGACACGAAATACCGAATCAAAATTTTTCAGAGTAGACGTCGTCTCAAATTTTATTTTTAGATATCCTCAATCCTTGATCTCCTGGTCACACCAGATTGGGATTTCATTTTACCATATATTTTTTTCACAACAAACATCAACGCTAGTACCTCGATCCCCAGTATTTCAGTGATCATAACACCCAAAATATATCATATCAAAGGTTACTCTTAGGTTCATATGCTTTCTCTTCAATAAAAGTTCCAATCCTTGGTTCTCTGATTAAATGATGAATCACTAATTAAAATAAATCATAATAAGCACATCATGTTATTTTTTCTCTATTTGAAGATATAAGTTTATTCCTTAAAACCTCCCGGTGACCTGATACCCAACAATAAACTTTCCCTCACAGTTTTAAACTACCAAAACTATCTTGTCCTTCATTATGGCTTTTGTCATGACTATTATGAACATTAAATGAATGTTAATGAAGCATCAATTTTAGAATTTTAATGCATTAATCTTCTCCAACTCACGCATAAATTTACTAAGGCAGGTTTCAGTTTGATAACAAACCTTGATTGCTTGAGCATAGAAGATTAGTTTGCACTGTTTTCACCAGGATTCCCTTCCACTAGTTAGTATTAGAGTTCTTTTTAATTTACCAAAACCTGTTAGTTGTTTTTAAAAAATAAAATATGCATATCTGTTTACTTGCAAAAATTTCAAAGAAAGAATGACTCGAAAAAGTAAGTCAAAGAAACATAAGGACGAGGAGGACGAAATAAAAAAGAACCCCAACTCAACATTCTTCTCAGATACAACATTCAATACAAGTGAAAGAAATAGTCTAGAATGGAGCCAAATATATTCATTGATCAAAGAGGCATATTTCACTAAATAAGACAAATCAGATGTACATGATTTGGTTGACATCATATGATCTAAACTTCACAAAATTTCTACAATACCAACCATATTTCCCTACTATGACATAGTACAATGGATAATCTCTCATACTGATATCTCTACATGTACTATTGTTAATTCATCCAACCAAGTTGTTGGTTCCTTTATGCTTGAGGATGTTAGTAATATGTATAAGTTAATCCCACCCACATTCATGCTTGATGACAATTTCATTAAATATTTCATTAAGAAAAATGTTGAAAAAGAGGAACTACAAATGGATGATTATATCAAGGAATGGTGGTATGATCCCAGCTATTTCAAAATAATAAGTAACAATATCTACCCTGTCCCTAGACTAAAAAAATCCCCCATATTGGTTGCCATAATGCTTTGTCATCTATATGGCAGGAAAGATTCTTTTAAATTCAAGCTAAGTTGGGTTCCTCTCGTCCACCAAGTCCTCATAGGGAATGTTTTCAATTAGGCTCATATACTCTATACCAATGTCAAACAAGAAGTGCAAAACTCTCAAGAAGCACATCCAGGATTCTTCATGTCTACTTATTTAGTTGATGCCATTTGTGTAGTTACCCCTTTCCCCCTTTTAGATTTATTTGGTCTCCCTATGAGGTATATATTCACTTTTAATAATCCAAAATTTGGGAAATCAAATGTAAAAATTATTTCTATGACATCTGCAATTTCTTTATGATTCCCTTGCATCTACTTTTGAAAAACCAACCATCCCCAAGATTCACCCAAGAGGCCATGGATGTTATAAAATAAATTGGTGATTGGTTTGTAGATGAATAATTCTCATACATAAGGATTTACAGTTGTGAAGGGCCTCCTCATATTTTACCCAAGTATGTCCCAGACAGGATAGCATTAAGAGAAATTACATATCAGATTGTCAGTGTCGGCATTGCAACCATTTTGGTAAAAAATTAGAAAAAGCAATGGCATACTTCCCTAATTATCCTAGGAATTCCTTGTAAAACACAAAACATGATCAAAAGGAAGTATATCAATTAGATAGAATTTGGTTGGCCCAAGGAGATTTTAAAAACATGATCCGACAAAGGTTGTCAGAAAAAATGTGTTATGGTCAAGAGAAAAGAATATATTCATGAAGATAATCCCTTTGATATTATTTTCCAGAGAGCCACAAGTTTTCATGAAATATCTCAGAGAGTTGATGCTATTAGAATTTCTTAAATTTCATTGAATGGAAAGTTAAAAGAAAGAAATATTTTCTTAAGGAAAAGAATAGAAAGCACGGGATTGAAGAAATTGAGGAATATGACGATGAGAACGAGGATAAATAATCTGATGAGAATGAGTATAAATCATCCAAGTTTGAAACATAAATAAATCAAAATGTTTCTATAGTAGAAACAAAGATGGATAAAGTTTCACAAAAGGATGCAACATGAGAAGATGATTTAAACAAAATAACTATACAAACTCCTTCCAAGAGGCCTGAAGTGACTACAAACTTTAACACTAACACATACATGTGTTAGACAACTGAGAGGGGGGGGTGAATCAGTTGTTACCGTGCTTAAACAATTATGGTTCTTTTAAACTCTTTGTAGAGACTCTAAATGATGATCACAATAATGCAGGGAAATAAACAATGGCACTTTCAACATCATTCACATATATGAGAAACACAGAGATAGATATTTCCCGAGGAAACCCATGCAGGGTAAAAACCTCTTTTCCTTTATATGATAAGTAATGGTTACATTCTTTACAGTATCATACATATGAGCACCAACTCATAATGAGGCTACAACCTCAGTTTTGCAAGTTGCAACTTGCTGAGAGCACCAACTCTTTGTTTTCTCTATCACCCACTAGAAGGAAGCACCAACTCCAAGGTTTCTCTAGCACCAACTAGAAGGAAGCACCAACTCCCTGATTTCTCTAGCACCAACTAGAAGGAAGCACCAACTCCCTGTGTTCAAGCACCCATTTGAACCTTTGAGGACACTAGTCCTCCCTAGCTCCTCCGAACCACCCTAAAATATAAATCTTTGCTACAAAAACTTATTACAGTGATATGATGTTCAACAATGGCTTACCAGACTTATCACTATTCTACTGCATTTCGTTTCTCTGTCTGCCTCATTTCATTTCTTCTCACCTCACTCGCGCTGTCTGTTCTTCTGCTTTTTATGTTCTATGCTCCATGTCCATTCATTGCATAGTTCCTCTTCTGTACTATTCAACTGCTGCACTCTCCTCCTTCTTCACACATGAATCACCTTCACCAACAACAACCACAACAACCACCACCACCAACAACAACCCTTCTCTTCTTTGTACCGTGTAGTTATAGATTTTGTGCAACTTGTGCATGCAATATTCACCATTCCTCTGCATGCTCATACTGCGCCAATCTCCTCCAGCTCTCAAGTTCTCTGCGTGATCACCATCGTAACTCTTCAGCTTTTCTGGCTATTTTCCCACACGTTCAGCATCATTGGATGTTATGCTGAGATTCCTCAGCCTCTCTGGCAGTTGAGACTCTTCGTCTTCTCTATGACAGTCGAGCTCACCTTCTCTGTTTTAGTTACTGGCTTCCACGCTCATACATCTGTCAATCCCTTCTAAGAATAGTCTTCCTTTACTTGGACGAAGCTTGGAGACTCTTCTTCTCCTCTGGCGATCACACAGGGGTCTCTT
>ML784417.1:810147-831317 GCA_009831015.1 Picea engelmannii
GGGGGGGGGGGTCCGGAATCGGACGTGCAGCTTCCCAACGGCTGAGATCCAAGAGCCTGGATCAATGACACTCGTGTGATCCCATCCTCCTCGGCTGCTCTATGTTTAACCAACGTGAGCCCTTCCCCCATTATGTCATCTTCCGGAGCCACCTTTCCCCTGTTGCCGTGTGTCATCCGCCCTTCTCCACTTTTTATTCCAGGTGGCCCTTTCCCCATCTCATCATCCACTCACCACCTGCCATGTGTCCCGCGCCCATCTTGTCTCCTCTCATGCCTCCTCCGCTTATCTCCTTTTTCCATGTGTCTCCCCTGTAACCCCTCTCGCCCCCTCATCTCTTCATGCCTCTCCCTCATAGCTTTGGCGTCACTATTCCTGTCGTGCGCTCCATTCTCCCGTCGTGCACCCCATTCTTCGCACTGCCCCCCACCTCTATTCATCAGTCCGTTCAGCTAATCCAGGTGGCAGCACGAAGGGCCATCCATGTCCCTGAGGTGCTGAGTTGGACAGATCATCCTCAATCCCAAGGAAGCAGTTATTGAAGCGGTTGGTGGTGGTTAGACATCGTCTCCGCCATAATGGGAAGGTTCGACGACGAATTAAAGGCACGTTGATTCGCCCACAGAGCTGTCAGAAGTCCAATTGCGTCCGTCGTTGGTGCACGATTATTCAAAGATTGCAGCTGCATATTGTCAGAAGCCATGCAGACGCAATGTGTTTAATGCGACGTCTCGGTTTTGTTGCTGTTGTTGTTTTGAGTATATGTAGGCATTTTCGCCATTTTGGTATCTATCGATGGTAGAGCGAAGCTCCCGACTGTAAAGTTTCAATGACCATTCTGGTTCTAGGGTTATGCATATGTGTTTGAGATTTCTTGTTTTATAACAAACAATTTTCCTGCTTCATCTCTATTTTCGTCTTATACCAGAGGGTTCATGATCGAATGCTTCGCATGGATTAGCACAATTATGTTATGATAAATGATTTGTTGTTGCATTGCTATTTTCTCTGGTCTCCTGCATCTAGGTGTAAGAAGATCTTGCCTTTTGATGCTTTCTTTCACAGTCTGTTAGAAACCTATTGTTTATAATAGTCCCCTGCACTCTTCTCATACAAGTCTTCCCCCTACTCACCCTTATTACAACTCACTGTTTGGAGTTTCTCTAAGACCTCACTCTCCCATGCATGCCTGGTCTAGTTTCAGAGTTGAGACGATATCGTTCTGAGTTCACTTCCATTTGATCACCCTTTTATAAACAAATTGTGACATTAAACTGATGGGTGTCGGGCTCTGCTCCTGCAAGCAATCCAAGAGTGACTTCTGACGCTAACACTTACAGATGTGAAACAACAGATAGACTCAAGGGAAAATGAAAACAATAATTTGAGTTTATGGAATCTAGAAAGTGTTAGAAAACTTCTTACTCGTCCAACAAAATGTTCAAAAGAAAGTGATAATTTTTTTTATCAAAGTTTTCATCGAGATGAGAGGAAATTTCTAAGAATATATATCAATGCAAATTAAACAAGGAAATTCTCTAGCCTCTGTTAATTGCACTTGTGTTAGAAAAAGTTTCCTTATGGAAAAGTGAAAAATGCAAGCGGAAAAAGTCATCACATGTGTTGCTAGAATTGAGGAGACTATCTCTCCTTAGTATTAGCTAAGAAATCAAATCAAATATCTAGGCCTATCAATTTGATCAAATGATGGAAACAGTTCAACAATCTAACATTGTTTCTTCTATTTATTGTAATTTTGTAGAGAGACCAAAGGGTTGGAAGTTCTAGAAAGAAGGCTATGTGCACTTTAATCTTTTGAGTTTTGAAGACTTGGAAGTGGAAATGACTATATAATGTTTTACTGGTTTTTGTACTATTATTCAAGACTAATGAAATATTTATTTTGAAAGCCACATATTTCTTATGTCAGATTTATTTATGAATGAAAGCTTTATGTTCTCGATTTCTGCACTCTTGTTAGGATTTTGAGAAATTATTATGATTAATTCATAACTGAATTTGATATGAATAATCAAAAGTTGAATATGAGTATGCACATTAATGACTGTTAAGTAACTATTTTCTCAATTTGTTATTGAGATTCATAAGTTTAAATTGTTGTTTTGACAATAAGAACTATTTTTGAAGTTTGGGAATTCATCCTTGTTTCACGTTTAATTTATATTATTGAATATGAGTATGCAGATTGGTATTTTCTTAGTAACTATTTACTAAGTTAAAATTGAGATGTATTTATGTTAACAATTATCAATCTATTTGAACTATTTATGTGGCTTGTTAGCTCATCTTTATCTCATATTCATCATACTCATATTCTTGCTTCTCACTGGAATACTATGAACTATTTATGTATTCTGGTAAGGATAGTGTAGTCTTAGAATATAATTAGATTAGTTCTTTCCTTTTCTGTAAAGTATCTTAGAACAACTTTAAATGAAAGTCTCCTTTCAAGGAGAAAATCCCCTTAGTGGAAACATAGCCCACATACCGGTGAGTATCTCCATACCAAATGTGTACATGCCTAATTGGGGCCTTGACTGGGTGATTCCTACACATTGACTACCAAGAATTTTTCTAGACATCATCAGAGAACTAACCACCATTTAAAAATAGTTGTTCTCTCTATCAAAAGTAGTCCACGAGGGATTCTCAATATTAATTAACAAAATATTCTCTCTTGAAATAGTCCTTGAGTTTATACAATGTTTGAAGAGACACTACAAAAAACTAACCACCATTTACAACAACTAGCAACTAGCCACCATTTACAAATAATTGTTCTCTATATCAAAAGTTGGCCCTGAGGGCTTCTCAATATTAATTAACACAATATTCTCTCTTGAAATAGTTCTTGAGTTTATACAATGCTTGAAGAGACCCTACAAAATTAGCTTCTTACTTGATTTATATAACTATTACTAATTCCTGAAAATGACTTCTTGCATTCCTCAAGAAGTGGTTACAAAAACCTTTTAGCTCCCCTTATTAGCTATTTGAAACATCTGAGAATAAAGAAAAAATTGAAAGTGGTTGGATAAAGACAAAATAGAATGTAGTTAACAACAATTATGAATTTGTTATTTTGTTGTTTCTACGTGTTCTTATCCCTGAAGTAGGTTGTCTAGATATCTAAATAATAATAGAGTGATATAATCATACGATAGGACACTTCTTCAAGTGTTCCCTTGTGCACAACTATGTTATCATTGAGGGTTTGAATATATTTAGCCAAGGTAGTCATGAAGGTCTGGATCATGGTGTGGAATTTAGTAGGATGTATGAGATGTTGTTCGATCAGATCCGTCGTCACCTTTGTGGATAATTTAGTAATTTATCATCTATGACTTGTGCTCTATTGTATTTTCTTGATAAGTTGTTCCATTGCGAGATTATTTCCGATATCCTATAGAGGAGTGAGATGACACTTTCTTAACAAAACGTGTGCTACTTTGTATAGTTATGAACATATAATCAGTGAGTTGATCGTCTCTTTCTCCACTCTCTGTCCATGTTGTTGATAGTGGTTGAGAAAAGCATAGTCAAATTTTATTTTTGTACTTGGAGGGCATGGAAACCCAATTGGTGCATCTAGATTCTTGGAAATCCATCTGTCAATATCACCTATGTATTCCCAGATAGTGATGAACTAGGCACTCTTGGATTTCACTTTCCTATGATGTTCTATGATAGTGGCTTGCATCTATTGAACAAGGTGTAGGTGTGTGTACATGTATATGATGGCTTCCTCTAGTTCTTGCTTGAATTTATCTCCACTAGCCTTGACCTATTTAAGGTTGTCCTCATATATTTCACATGCTTGAGCTATTCTTCTAGCTCTCTAATCCTACAATCCTTCTCTTGGTTTTGGAAACATGGGTTCTTTATGTTATGTGTCATTGTTGTAGTGAAAGAAGTTCCATCAGAATCTATGGAGATTGAATCCTCACTAATGTTATTTGTGATCGGGGTCTTTGTGCAGATTGATATTGGATTGCATCCTGTAACCATTACTTCCTTATTTGCTCTTGTACAATTCTACCTATGACCTTATCATAATTGAATTTCTTTAGATTAGGTACCTTTATTGGTTTATATGGGGTGTGAAGCCCTAGATCTAATTCATTGACTTGAGAATAACCATTGTTACCTCCCGTTGATACTTATGAAATGTCAATGTCCATCGGTGATGCATCGTCGTTCCTCACTTCTTCATCCTTATTGCATTGTTCCTCCTCAACTGTCTTGTCTGCAGCTTCATTTTCTGCTTTCTATGTCGTCTCTTCCAGTGTTGCTGCATTTGATGTAGCTTTTTCAAATCTATCCCTTTGTTCAACTTATTTTTGGGAAGCTTCTTTTTCCTCTACTTTTTCTTTAGCTACTATCCCTACTGCTACATCAACTTTATTTTTAGCTCTAGATTCATCGGTTTTCATTTTCTTTTCTACAACATCTTGTTTCTTCTTATGGGTCTTTTCTTTCTTCCTTCTCTTCATTTCCACCACTGGGGTTTCTTATTCCACTAATCTGGATTGAGGGGATGCAGTTGTAGCATATTCTTTTGATTCTACCTCTTCTTTTTCTTTCTTCCTAGCCTCCTCACAGTCTTTTTCTTCATCCACAATTCTTCCTATGGGATTTCCTTATCTTTTAGCAATGACCTCATCATATTTCTTGGCACTTCAATGGACTTCCTCTTCCTCCCATGTGGCCAAAGTGTATTCCCATGGGATTCCAAGCTTATTGAAGTGTTCTTTGCCAAATTTCTTTGGGTCATGCCTTATGAGTCTCTCTTCTTCGAAGTGATACAAAATTAACACATCCAATTTGTTTTGGGCCTGCTTCATGTTTTAGAATTCATATGAGATGATCCATAATGGGAGAGGGGGATATATTTATTTCTTATCCTGGTAGATAATTGTCTCGATTCCATTGATTACTATTTTATAAGCCACTTCTTGGAGCACCAAATTGTCTAGGACAAATCGAGGAAGTAGATGTGGGGCTTTGGTGGCTCTGTATATTCTTATGTATGTGCCATGCTCCATCAAGTACCAGTATCCTATCCTTTTTATCAATGCAATAACTTTGTCTGTCATACATGGGGCTGGTGCACAAAAGATGAATTTTTATAATGGTGTGAAGAAGTTTTCTCATATTCCATGGTACTCTATATTGTACTTGTGATCCAGGAGAACCTTGCAGTGAATATGGATTAACGAGTCTGTAGGCTACTAGGCCCAATTCATCTTCGAGTACTGATGTTATACACACATGATGTCCAACATGAATGATTCCATATGAAAATATGGAAATGTTCTAGGCCTGGTTTCCTTCACTGTAGTAATAGACTCTATTAGAGTGGTTGATAGGATATCACTCTAGTCAAATGTAGACTCTTCATCCAAACAATAATAGATAAGTGACATTAAGGATAACATAAAAGTGGAGGCATTTTCTTCTCCATACATTCTACACAACATAACCACCTTATATTGATATGGTGACCTTAGTGTTGTGGTGGGATAATCGCTTGAAGGCCCAAGTTTAAAATATTTTCATGGCTTGTACTAGACCTTAAACAAGTCTTTTTCCTTGATCTTGAAACCATTGATAAATTATTTTTCCAACTTCTTGGTCCCTTTCTCCAAGTGGTATCATTTTTCTAGGTCAGCTAGATAGAAATATGCTATGGGCTCTCGCCTAGCGTTGAGGATGTATCTATTTCCCAAATCTACATGCTTGAGAATACAAAAAATTCCGTTCGAGCAAGAGAGTACTGCAACATGAGATACCACCCTGTGTATTCTTAATTTCCAGATGTTATTGAATATATTCACTTCGTCATGATCACCAACTTCAACTGGATTTTTTTTTTTTTTGAACATTTGATAGACTTCGCCCCACTTGAGAGAGTCACCTCCCTTTTCTAAAAGTCCTTTTGTGTCATCATAAATTTCTATTGTGATGTCAAGTTCATATTCATGTTGGATACCACTCCCAGAGGCCTATGTAGTAGGTGCTTTTCTTGTCACCTTCTTTCGTGGAGACATTTATGAATCTGCAACGCATAAAAAAAATTAATCCAAAAACAAATCAAGCAATAAAAATAAGTATGATCATATTAGGAGTTGTAAACATAGGTGTGAAAAAAAAATCTTCTTAACTAACCCATGTGTTAAGTACCCACAGAGTCACTTGCATTGATGTTAGGCAGGAGATCGTCACTCGAGGATGACAGGATGGTTGTAGGAATGATTAGAATTCAAGTTTTGGTGAGGAAATTAGCTTGGCTTGAGGAAAAATCCTAGTAGGTTGAAAAAGACACTGCTATATTTAAAGAATTGAAATCAGATCAATTCATGGGAACTGATCCAGTATATATTGGAGTGTTTAGTTTAAAGTACGTTAGTGGCATGAGTATATTTCAGAATGATTAATGGTAATCTCTTCTAAGTTTCGTATGAGTTTGTGTTAACTTCTCTGAACTCATGAGGTTGGTACCAGAGGAGATGGCCTAAATCACTTTGGTGACATTGCTGGAGTTGTTATAAAATCCTTCAGTGAAACTGGAATCAATCTCATTAAAGACTCTGGTGAAAATGGAGACAATCTCATTAAGCGCTCCAATGAAGACTTGAAGAAATGACACAAAGTTCTTTGAAGAGAACCAAAAGTATTCTCACAAAACCCTCTAGTGAAGACCATAGGCGTTCTTGCCAAGTTCTCGAAAAGGAACAGAAGCAACAACACCAAGCTTTCCGGGCCAAATGACGATAATCATATTAAAAACTCCAAAGACCTATGGCATCGATCTAGTTAAAAAATTTGAATACCATAGGAGTTGATCATGTTAAGTGATGTAGTTAAGACCGGAGGTAAAGTTATTAAAACTTTCAATGGAGACCAAGGAGGTTCCCATTAAGTTATCCAATGGAAAAAGACGTGACAAAAAAATGGCTAAGTCATTGAAGGATTTTCTTGGTTGATCTTTAGGGCTTAGGTGTCGAGATATGGATTAGGGTTCGTGCATTTGGGATTTGGGGACTGGATCAAAGGATTAAAGTTATAATCAAATTGATTCAAGTGTAGAATATTAGTTGAGATAATGTCAATATGAGTCTTCTCACACATTTTTGGATCCAATCTTTGGTGCTAGGCATGTTTTTAGACCAACAAGAGAGAACTCAGAAACATGGTGTTCACAACACATGAAATATTGGAATTTTTCCCTAAGTTAACTCGAAAAAGGGATGTTCACAACTTGAGGATCAGGTTAGGCGATATCGATGCAAGGATAGTGATGGTACAGTTTGATGGAATCAATGAATGGAATTCATCTCTGAGGGTCTATGGTGATAGGGTTTTGAGGCGGGAGTGCTATTAGGATAAAATATATCAGTTGATATGGGGAAAAGTTGAATGAATGGTCGATCAAAATGACATCCTCATTTGGTAAAATAACCCTAACCCTAAGTCTTACTTTCGAGGACATATATACAAATGCATGTAATACTGCCAAGAAGGGTTTTATGATGCAAGAGCATCGCTCACTCATCAAGCGAGCCAACGCGTGGAGAAAGAGAATACAACTGGACAGCGCTAGCACGTGCATTTTTGAGTTACCTTGGAGTTGTTGCGCCGCCATTTAAATGAAGGCATTCATAGCAGAGCGCACTTGTATTGTATTATAGATAGGAAGGCATTTAATAGTCCTTAATGCTGTTAGATAGGAATTAACTATAGATTAGACAGTTTTGTTTTCGAGAGGGAAAACGGAATATAGGCACCCTGCTTTGTATCATTCTATTATTAGAACTCAAAGAATTGGAAGCAGCATTAGCATTCCGAAACAAGGAGAGCAGACCAGAGAACTGGTGGAGAATCCCCATGTACGGATATTGAATTAATAGGAAAGCTTTGATTCAATTCCATGGCTGTGATTATTCTCTGTGTGTTGTTGACATTATGCTGTTGCCTATTTGCTTCTTGTTATGCCTTCGTTGTATATGCTGTATATGTAATTTCATGGCAGATTAGAAATTTGGGAGAGAGGCGAGAATAAGTTTCAAATTGTTTCTCTGTTTGAGCCAGGAGATTCCTGCATAGAGTGCAGTTGAATTCCTCCGCATAGAGTGCGTTGAGGGGGGGGCTCTACAGTTAAACTCTTATTCTCCTCTACCAGAATTGTGTTGGGTTATTCGAACCGTGCAGGTGAAGTGCAGGTTGGATTAAAGTCTCAAACACGAGCCTGAGAAAAAGGAGATAGGACTGCTATTGTCAGGAGGACATAGAGTCTGGCTGAGTTCAACCCTTGGGAATGGTTGAAGGTCGAGCGTAATAAGCTTACGCAGAAGTCTTTGAAGAATCAGAGTTGGTGAAGCTCAGGAGGAATAGTCCCTTGTGATTTCCGAGAAAAAGGACCAGGAGAAGTTTGAGCAGGAAAAGATTCGGAGTGAAGGACTCTTCAAGAGGAAGAGAATCGATGACTTAAAATCGCTGTGAAGAATCGCAAGTTCCCATCGACCGTTAGATCCAAGAGGAGTTGCGAGGGAGTTAACTAGTAGGCGCACAAAGAAGCAAGCCATCGCATATCGGCATTCGACGGTTGGCAAGGAAAGAGTTTACCCTTTGAAGTCGCGAGTAGCGATTTCCCGATTCAATGGGAATCGTCGATCAGAGCGGGGACAGGTGGCACGAGATCCCATGGAGTCGGCGTTTAGGGTTTCTGGCAATAGGGAAAGGTTGCATCGTGGACTTGCGAATCCGCAAAGTCCCAAGGCGATGTGGCAGCGTGGGGCCCCAGAGACTAGTGGGATACAGGTGGCACAGTCTCGGGGAATCGACACCTTGGGACTCGGAGTTTAGAAAATTAGGGCATTGACATCGCGAGTGGCGATATCCCGAGTGTTGACCATTGGCCATCGGAGCTCGGGGTTCAGAGTTTGAGCACACAAGAACAGTGCTGTGAGTCTCGCGATATCACGAGACCCGATTTCTCGAGACACTTGGTGGGAGATCAACAGGAGTGTCCTATGGGTGATTGAAGGTCCCGATACAGGATCGGAAAGAGTAATAGAGCTCTTTGGGCCAGTGTGAAAGAGGTCCTGGAGAGAGCGGCTGTTCGCTGAGGAACAGTTGCAGTCAAGTGGTATCAGATCTTGGAGTATCTTTGCTTTCTGAAGCAGAGACAGAGATTCACCATGCCGCCGAGAAGGGAGAGGCAGTCACTTGATCGTGAAGACAGGGATGCCCGAAGGAGAGGAAGACCGGCAGGGAATCCAGAGATGGAGCGTCAAATACGGGATCTCAGAGCGAGACTCGAAGAAATGGAGACCACCCAAAGGCATGGAGTCGGCGCAGGAGAGTTCAGTGATTCTGAAGTGGAAGAGGAAGTTGGGCACGATGCCAAAGAGGTCTCAGCAGAGGATGCATCAACCGAGCGGTTGATCAGAGCCATCTCCAGGATGAGCTCGAAGACAAAGATGGACATTCCCATCTATGAGGGGAGCCTAGACACGGAAGAGTTGCTGGATTGGATCCGAGCACTCGAAACTTACTTCGATTACGAAGATATCGAAGAGGACAAGAAGATAAGACATGTTGTCACAAAGTTGAAGGGGCATGCAGCCTTATGGTGGGATGAGCTGCAGGCAGACAGACGTTCCAAGGGAAAACAGAAGATTAAGAGCTGGGATAGGATGATCATGAAGATGGAAGCGAAATTCATCCCCATAGACTACCAGATCACTCTGTTCAGGCGCATGCAGAACCTGAGACAGAAGATGATGTCGGTGAAGGAGTACACCGAAGAGTTCTACAGGCTCAACATCAGAGTTGGTCATCGGGAGAGTGATGACGAAAATGTGGCAAGGTACCTGAATGGGTTGAGGTATGACATTCAGGATGAGCTAAGCATGGTTACCATCCGAACAGTTGAGGATGCATACCAGATGGCTCTAAAAGCCGAGGAGAAGCTGAGCCGCAAGCAGGGACAGTGAGGGCGAGGCAGAAGCCAGCCCCGAGGCAAAGCTGTTGCCCAAGAGAGAACCCAAAGACCCAAAGAGGATTGGAAAAGACCTCAGGGAAAAGCTGAAAGAGGTGGAACCTCATAGCAGAAGCAACAATATGCTGAGCCGAGGAGGCAGCATACCGAGCAGGGTGGTGGATATGCCGACGTGAACACATTTCCTCATATCCGAGGTAGAGGAAGAGGTCAAGGAGGAGTCATCACATGTTTTACGTGTGGGAAAGACGGACATAAAGCCGTTGACTGTCCAGATAGAAAGATGGACAGAGGAGAATCTCACATCGCTGAGGCGCAGCAGAGGCGTGATGTTGAGAGTGAGGACAGTGGAAGTGGGAAGTCACTGACAGTGCACAAAGTTCTCTTGAAACCTGAGAAAGAGGTGGAGGACACAGTGCAAAGATGCAGACTGTTCAGGACCACATGCAAGACCAAGGGCTGGAAATGCAAGGTCATCGTGGACAGCGGAAGCACCGATAATCTTGTTGCAACCGAGATGGTGGAAAAGCTGGAGCTGGAAACAACTAAACACCCGAGTCCATACAAAGTGTCATGGCTGCAGAAAGGACACCAAGTAAGTGTTACAAAACAATGATTGGTTGATTTTAAAATGGGTGAATATAAAGACAAAATTCTGTGTGATGTTATACCCATGGATGTCTGTCATGTACTATTGGGTAGACCATGGTAGTTCGATAGGAATGTTGTTCATGACGGGAGGATGAACACATACACCTTGGAGAAGGATGGGAAGACACACACATTGCTGCCGATAAAGGATAAGGAGGTGAAGCCGAAAGTTAGCAGCACAATACTTCTCATGAGTGGGAAAGAGCTTCTCACATAGATGGAGAAGAAAGAAGATCCACAATTCTTTGTTGTCAGGAAGCCGAGAATTGTCCTGACAAGCACAAGAATGGACGACTTGCCGGGAGAGATTCAGGAACTGCTGGAAGAGTTCGCTGATATCATCATGGACAAACTACCTCGTTCATTGCCACCGATGAGGAGTGTGAGTCATCATATTGACCTCATACCCGGAGCAAGCTTACCAAATAAGGCAGCGTACAGGTTGACACCTCAGGAGAATGAGGAGATCAAAAAGCAAGTACAGGATCTGCTGGACAAAGGACTGGTGAGGGAAAGTCTTAGTCCATGTGCTGTTCTGACAGTACTAAGTCTGAAAAAGGATGGAGGCTGGAGGATGTGTACAGACTCCAGGGCGATAAAAAAAATCACCATCAGGTACATATTTCCACTGCCGAGAATGGACGACTTGATGGATTGCCTAAGTGGGGCAATTTATTTTTCAAATATTGATCTCAAGAGGGGATATCATCAGATCCGGATGAGAGAAGGAGATGAATGGAAGACAACATTCAAAACAAATGAGGGTTTGTATGAATGGCTGGTCATGTCATTTGGGTTAACAAACGCACCGAGCACTTTTATGAGGCTGATGAATGAAGTCCTGAGGGAATTCATTAGCAAATTTGTGGTCGTATATATGGACGACATACTGATATTCAACAAGACCAAGGCTGAGCATTTGAGACATTTGGCCATTGTAATGAGGAGGCTACAGCAGGAGAAGCTGCTGATAAATTTGAAGAAGTGCTCGTTCATGCAGACAGAACTCATTTATTTGGGTTTTGTAATCTCGGCGAATGAATTAAAGATGGATCCTGAGAAGGTTGAAGTAATCAGGAAATGGCCATCGCTGAGGAATGTTTTTGAGGTAAGGAGTTTCCATGGACTCGCTAGTTTCTACAGGAAATTCATTCAGAATTTTAGTGGAATTAGCGCCGCGATGATGGACACCGTGAAGAAGCGGCATAAAGTTTTTCATTGGACAACAGAGGCTGAAAAGAGCTTCAATCTGTTGAAGTGTAAGATAACAGAGCAACCAAGTCTGGTGTTGCCTGATTTTCAGAAGACCTTTTAGGTGAAGTGTGACGCCAGTGGATATGCTGTTGGAGGGGTCTTGAGTCAGGATGATAGACCTGTAGCATATTTCAGCGAGAAATTGGATGATGTGAAACTAAAATACTCTACGTATGACAAAGAATTCTATGCCATCATACAGGCATTGAAAAAGTGGAGGCATTACTTAATACCCAAAGAATTTGTGATGTATAGCGATAATCATGCATTGCAGTTTGTAAGTCAGCAGGAGAAGCTGAACCAAAAGCATGTGAAATGGGTAGAGTACATGCAAAATTTTACATTCATGATAAAGAACATTTCGGGGACTGCTAACAAAGTAGCTGACACTTTGAGCAGGAAATGATTATTGCTGCAGGAGTTCAGAGTGAAAACGCTGGGATTTGAGAATCTGAAAGATATGTATGCAGGGGATGCAGATTTTGGGGAAGCTTATGAAGCAACCGAGAATCCAGTTCTCAGGGATAGGAGTCCTTGGATTGACTATCTAATCCAGGATGGATTTCTATTCAGGGGCAGCCAATTGTGCATTCCATATTGCTCCATGAGGGAAAATTTGGTGAAGGAGAAGCACAACGGAGGCTTAGCAGGTCATTTCGGACATGACAAAACATTCGCCAAGCTGAGGGAATCATATCATTGGCCTAGAATGCGTGCAGATGTTAGAAGGTTTGTTGACAAGTGCAAAATATGTCAACACGCGAAGGGCCGAAAGCAGAACACAGGGTTATACCAACCACTGCCTATACCTGAGAGGCCATGGGAAGGCATTAGCATGGACTTTGTCTTGGTATCGCCGAGAACGCAGAGGGGCGTTGATTCCATTTTTTTGGTGGTGGAAAGGTTCTAAAAAATGGCACATTTTATTCCATGTCATAAGACTAGCAATGCCACCCACATCGCGAATTTATTTTTCAAAGAAATTGTCAGATTGCATGGATTGCCGAGAAGCATAGTCTCGGATCAGGACACAAAGTTCATAGGTCATTTTTGGAGGACCCTATGGAAGAAGCTGGGTACTAATTTGGCTTTTAGCTCAGCATACCATACGCAGAAATATGGAAAGACAGAGGTGGTCAATAGAATCCTGGGATATTTATTGAGGAGCCTCGTGACGGAGCATCACAGCAGCTGGGACCAGATATTGCCGCAAGCAGAATTTACGTACAACGATTCGGTGAATCGGAGTACAGGTAAGAGCCCATTTAAAATTGTGTATGGGACACAACCGAGAGGAGTTTTTGAGCTCAGGGAGTCAGAAAAGGCTGAAACTAGCAGCGCGAGAGCTGAAGAGTTCGCTGAGGCGATGTAGGAACTTCACGCAGAGGTGAAGCAACGACTGCAGAAGTCGAATCAGGAGTATAAGTGCAGAGCTGATCAGAGGAAAAGACAACTTCAATTTGAAGTTGGGGACATGGTTCTAGCGCACTTGAGAAAATAAAGGTTCCCGAGGGGAACATATAACAAGCTCAAAATGAAAAATATCTGGCCATGCAGAGTTCTGAAGACGTTCGGAGAGAATGCATATGAGCTTGAGTTGCCAGAGGGCATCGGGATATCTCCGATTTTCAACGTTTCCGATTTATACCCATACAGGGCTGAGGGAACAGGCACTGGGATTGAGGAACCAGTGATCCAGTGGCAGAAGCAATTTCCAGTTGCACGGAAGCCTCAGATCGAGTGCATACTAGATAAAAGAGTAGGCAGGAAGACCAGGCGAAAGCAATATTTTGAATACCTGGTGAAATGGAAGAATCACCCAGTGGAGGATGCCAGCTGGGAGATAGAGGCAATGATACATAAACATGGGCACACTGTACAGGAGCTCATGGACAGGAGCCCATGAATATTTTCAAGCCGAGGAGTATGATGCAGGAGCATCGCTCACTCATCAAGCGAGCCAGTGCGTGGAGAAAGAGAATACAACTGGACAACGCCAGCACGTGCATTTTTGAGTTATCTTGGAGTTGTTGCACCGCCATTTAAATGAAGGCATTCATAGCAGAGTGAAATTGTATTGTATTATAGATAGGAAGGCATTTAATAGTCCTTAATGCTGTTAGATAGGAATTAACTGTAGATTAGACAATTTTTTTTTCGAGAGGGAAAACGGAATATAGGCACCCTCCTTTGTATCATTGTATTATTAGAACTCAAAGAATTGGAAGTAGCATTAGCATTCCGGAACAAGGAGAGCAGACCAGAGAACTGGTGGAGAATCCCCATGTACAGATATTGAATTAATAGGAAAGCTTTGATTCAATTCCATGGCTGTGATTATTCTCTGTGTGTTGTTGACATTATGTTGTTGCCTATTTGCTTCTTGTTATGCCTTCGTTGTATATGCTGTATAGGTAATTTCATGGTAGATTAGAAATATGGGAGAGAGGCGAGAATAAGTTTCAAACTGTTTCTCTGTTCGAGCCAGGAGATTCCTGCATAGAGTGCAGTTGAATTCCTCCGCATAGAGTGCATTGAGGGGGGGGCTCTATAGTTAAAATCTTATTATCCTCTACCAGAATTGTGTTGGGTTATTTGAACCGTGCAGGTGAAGTGCAGGTTGGATTGAAGTCTCAGACACGAGCCTGAGAAAAATGAGACAGGACTGCTATTGTCAGGAGGACATAGAGTCTGGCTGAGTTCAACCCTTGGGAGTGGTTGAAGGTCGAGCGTAAGCAGCTTATGCAGAAGTCTTTGAAGAATCAGAGTTGGTGAAGCTCAGGAGGAATAGTCCCTTGTGATTTCTGGGAAAAAGGACCAGGAGAAGTTTGAGCAGGAAAAGCTTCGGAGAGAAGGACTCTTCAAGAGGAAGAGAATCGACGACTTGAAATCGCTGTGAAGAATCGCGAGTTCCCGTCGACCGTTAGATCTAAGAGGATTTGTTAAGGAGTTAACTCGTAGGCGCACAAAGAAGCAAGCCATCGCATATCGGCATTTGGCGGTTGGCAAGGAAAGAGTTTACCCTTTGAAGTCGCGAGTAGCAATTTCCCGATTCAACGGGAACCATCGATCAGAGCGGGGACAGGTGGCACGAGATCCCACGGAGTTGACATTCGGGGTTTTTGGCAACAGGGAAAGGTTGCATCATGGATTTGCGAATCCGCGAAGTCCCAAGGCAACGTGGCAGCGTGGGGCCCCAGAGACTAGTGGGATACAGGTGGCGCAGTCTCGGGGAATCGACACCTCAGGACTCGGAGTTTAGAAAATCAGGGCGTTGACATCGCGAGTGGCGATATCCCGAGTGTTGACCGTTGGCCATTGGAGCTCGGGGTTCAGAGTTTGAGCACACAAGAATAGTGCTGCGAGTCTCGTGATATCGCGAGACCCGATTTCCAGAGACACTTGGCGGGAGATCAACAGGAGTGTCCTGTGGGTGACTGAAGGTCCCAATACGGGATCAGAAGAGTAATACAACTCTTCGAGCCAGTGTGAAAGTGGTCCTGGTGAGAGCGGCTGTTCACTGAGGAACAATTGCAGTCATTTTAGGTTTACCTGTACAAATATTTCATGTGGATGGTGGTAGTAGGTTTAGGATGAATGAATCTCAAGCTTATCAAAGGGATAATCTTCGTTCTTTCCATTTTTCTCTAGGTGATGGTAACAATGAAAAAGGATGGGTGGAGCACACTCTTTTCTAGGAAAGGAAATTGGTTTGAGATCACCCAGAGCACTCTAAATTTTACTAGAGGTGTTGATGGGAAAGTCACCAATATTCACCAAAGGACATGGTGAGAAAGTATCTGGTGTGCACTGAAGTTTTTAATGGCAAATGCCCCAAGGAAAATACAATATATGTTGAGAATGCCTCTAGTTTAGACAAGATGTATTAATGCTAACTTGTCAATTGAGTGGCATGAGTGCATCATAGCAATTTCATAGAAATCCTCTAGTTCGACCAAAGGAGTATGTAAGAAATCCTTTGGTAGGTGTTGATAGGAAAGTACTTGATATGCACTAGAGGACATGGTGAGAAAGTATTCGATGTGCACTAGAGGGTTTAATGGGAAATTTCGTAGGGACACTTGAAGAGATGTTGAGAATGACTTTGGTGTGGACCAGAGGTGTTAATGTTAACTCGTCTGATGAGTGGCATGAGAATGTTGGAACAATTTTAGAGAACTTATGTAGTTCGACTGAAGGAGTTTGTAAGAACTCCTTTGATTGAACCAAACGAGTTATCAAGGAGTTTGGAAATTTTCAAATAGTTGTTTTGGAGGATTTCGGGGGAAGCTCTCTAGTGAAGATTGGAAAATATAAAGGGAACTCCTTCAGTACATACTGGAGGAGTTAAAAAGAACTATTTCAACATCCATAAAATGACTTACACACATTTTTCTAAGTATTGAAGAAAAGGATTCAATCCAAACCAAAAATCACAACGAGGAGGCCTATTGAGAGAGAGGTAAAAATCAATCATTTTAAGAAAATTTTCAAGTCAATATGATTTTATAAAAGACAAGAGGGGTCCTATTTTCTTAGAGAAAAGGATTTACAAGTAAAATGTACAAGAAAAAGGGAGGTTCTGATTCCTTGCATAACAAAAGGGAGGTTCTGATTCCTACCGTAAGAAAAGGGTACCTAAAGAATTTCTCAAAGATGAAATTCTCCAAATTTCTCTCTCACATTATTTACACTATCCTTGACATAGTGAAAGGATGGAACCGAGTTATTGTGAAAGCAATCAAGAATGACTAACATTCCCTCATAAATAATAGAGTCATCATTCTTTCCCAAGATGATGGAGTGTAATGTCCCTTTCCAAATAGGAGCTGTAGAGAGGAGGCTTAATGGTCTAAAGTGCCTCGTTAGACTATAGCCAGGACCAGAAAAGGGGTAAACAGGGTTACTAGAGGTCACTTCAGTCACAGGTGTTATATTCAGAAAGTGACATTGAGCTAAAAAGGGTTAAAAGCGCTTTTAAGTCATTATGAGCTAAAAATAGAAGTCAACAGTGAATTAGGGTTTCAACAGTGATTTAGGGTTTTGGAAAGATATAAAGGAAGTGTCAGTGAGCTAATTCATTATTATGCATACTATGACTTTTCATAGAGGAGAGAGGTGCATCTCAGGAGATATGGTTTAGTGGATTCTAGGAGGAAGACATAAGTTGGTTGGTTTCAATGTTGAGATACACACCCTAGTCACTTGGAAGATCACACAGGTCTTCCATCATCCTTCGACAATAATTACTCAGTATTCAGTAGCAAGGGTGCATTCATCGAGAGGGAGGGCACAAATTTTGGGAGGTTTAGAGATTGACTTGTCCCATCCAAGGAGAATTTAGAGATTTCCCTCCAACCCATTTGAGAGGAAGGAAAGGCATATCTTTTGCCTAGTTCCTCGCCCGATTCTGACAGATGAATCATCTGGGGTGCATTTTCTAGAATTGGGAGTGCGACACTTTTGGCAGATACATTCAAGGTTCTCGAGCAAGAATTAGGCCATATCCAGGGAAACCCTTCTGACCCATTTCCCAGTAGACCAAGGCGATCATTTTGAGACACATCTAGTCCAATTCCAACGGTGGAATCACTAGGGCACATTTTTCTAGAGAAAGAGGGGTGCATTCCCCTAGGGGGATCCATCCGAGGTCCAAACCCTCCAACGGAGGGGTTCAAAAGTTACCAGTACTGAGGACTAGGGTAGGGCACATCATTTGGGACAGTTTCCAAGCCATTCTAAGAGGTATAGCTCCCAAGGTGAACTTTCCAGACTTCCAGCGGTTACTGTACGAGCTTCCATAGGTCGAACGCATCCATTGATCCCACAATGCTCACATATTCTGGGTATTATCTTTTGTTGTTTATTTCTATTCTGGCTAGTATCCTTTTGCCTTTTGATCTAGCCGAGTGTTGTCATTTTATTCAGCCGCATTTGGCCTATTGTAATCCACAAAGATATCATAATATAAACTTTGCAGTCCTTGTTGCATTTATTATTTGTATGACCATTTATATGCTGTAAACGATTGATCCTAAACACACATTAGCAGCGTTTCCTAGACTAGCCAAGTCAGGAATAAATTATTTAGTTCAGAATGGTGGGGATTTCTATGACATGGTGTTTCTTAGTTATTTGTGTGGGAATCATGTTTCCTTTTCTCTATAGTTAATATTAGCTACATGTCCATACATTTTTCCATGGAAATGACCTCTTAGCCCAGGGACATTTCTAGTGTAGTAGAGATGGATTTGGATGTGATAGAAAATAGTTTGTAATGGTTATTGAAGGTTAGGACAACAAATGATCTAGGGTCATAAGTCTTAGCACATAATGCAACAAATTATAGGAATGGATAGGTTTCAAGAAATGTGTGTTTTGCAAGGCTAGATGATTAGTGGTAATTCCTATCATGTTTTCTTAAGAATTTTCCATAATAGGTTCCTATAAGGTTTCTGTGGTTGGTCAAGTTTGAGACATGGGGGGATACTTGGGATACACCATTGATAAATGAAAGAGATGCAAAGAAATGAAGATCGCTCATATCAAAGCAAGCATTGATGGACTAGGAAGATGATCCATGGGAAACAGATTTCAACTTCTTTGTCATAATGTACTAAATATTATAAAATAAAAAATTGAATTATAGTGTAGCAGGTGTACTTACTTGAAAATTTAGAGATACCTAGTTGATAGCGTGAGCCGGGGGACTCAATGGAAACAAAAAGTAGAAATTTTGGCTTTGGAATCGTTGAGAGTGATCTTTTTTTCTTTGGTCACCAAAGCTCTTTTCGTCTTTGGGTTTTTGTACATAATGAGGGAGAAAGAAAGGTTATTGATTTTAAATGTAGAAAGAAATGGCTCATGCATGCCATTAATATCGATGATATTCATAATTGTAAATTTTTTGGGCTCTATTGTCTTTTATTTTCTCATCTAGAACACATGGAAGCCTTTGATTGGTTGGAAAACCTCTACTCTAGTGGTCTAGGAAAAATATGCATCTTCATTGGCCCTTGGTGATTCTCTGTTAGAAATAGTCATGGAGGAAACCCTACAATTTTTAACATTGGTAGAGGAGAATCTCTTGAGAGACTCCGAACCATTGATATATTAAGTGGGGTGAAACTCAACAATTTGCGGGATCTCGTTTTTCCATAGCATGCATCTTCATCAAATTTTGTGAGATGTAGATTGTTGATATGATGGGTGGGGTGTATCTCATTTTACAACATTTCCTTGTCGGGCCTTAGTGCTTTTCCAAAATTATGCAAGGAGATGTTGATCATTTATCTGATGGGCAAGGTGAATCATAGTAGTTCGTGGAATTTTACCCTTCAGGCCCCAAATCCTTTCCAACTTCCCATGAGGAGATGTGGACTATTTTTTTTTACACGTGGGGTGAATCTAAATCATTCAGGATGTTTCTCTTGTCAGGTCCCAATGCTTTTCCAAAATCCCATGAGAGACCATGGGAAAAGGATTTGTTTAGCAAGGTGAATCTTAGAGGTTCATGAAACTTACTCCATTAGACCTCAATATTTTCCCAAAATCCCAAAGTGATTTTGGAATATAGATGTGATGGAAAGGATGAATGCTAGTCATCCACATACTTACGAGATCAAACATAATACCTTTGCAATTTGATTTATCTTTTCAAGGTGCTTCTTATGCTTGGGAAGCATTAGAGGGATTTTTATTTTTCTTAGAGAGATTCTTAGGACACTAGGAATACTTCAAGGGGCCTTCAGAAGGTGGGTGGATTTGTCATGAACATGAAACCTTTGGAGGAGTGTTATAAAGGGATAATATAGTGATTTGAAAAAAAATTAAAAGATAATAGATAAGATTTATTGTTGTAAATCTATAGTAATTAAAGTGATTTCAGCGCTAGTTTATGCTTGGAAAAATGTGCCTTAAGGGATGAAACTTGTTGGCACATGTTTGGTATATTTTCTATTGGTTTGACTATGTTGGAGTTACTTCACACACACCTAGGATTTATTTTTCGTAAGGTTTTTCCTATGTTTATTAGTTATTATTTAGTCTCCTATATTTTAGGAAGAGTATTCCTCAAGGGAGAATATTCTCTTTAGCTTTCACTTAATTTTGATTAGTTGAGTGGAGTCTAGATGCTACACTGGGATTATCTGTTGGAAGATTGGTTGTTGTCATTGATGTTAACCCTAGTCATGGGTTTTGGACCGCAAGATTGATAAAGGTATTTGGATAGGAAGGACAATGCACATGCATATACAACACCCATGAATGGATAGTATACATCATGTTGTTTTCGGTGGTATGTGGCACATCACGTGGATCCTCATGGTTGAGGAGAAATGATTTTTTGAAGATGACAAAGTGAATTGAAGAAGGAAGTACATGTAGGCCCTTAATATAATTAAAGAAAAGAATTACAAAATAAGAAAGTGTCAGGTCAGCCCTAATGTTAAAATGAAGTGACATAAATGGTATAAATAAACATCATTATAAATTCATTTTGATACAAGTCGAATTTCATAGGAAATAAGAATTAAAGAAGGTCGGATTTCAAGGGAGGATGAAGTCTTTTGGTGATGTGTTTTAAGGTATGTTATTTTCAGGTCATCTTACCATTTTTGCTATAACATTTTTTCTAGAATGATTCAGATGGAGAAATCTCTATGGTACTAAGAAGACATATCAAGGTACCTCTGGTAAAAATTTTAGATCTCGATTCACTATAATTATGGAGATACACTCTGTGGAAGATAGGGTTTGTGACCAGTCCTGAAGCTAGTCAATAAATAGGTGTTCCGGGTAAAAAAGTCATAACTTCTTCATTGAGAATCCAAATGACGTGGGACAAATTTCATTTGAAAGAGTACATACTATAGTTTCTTTTGTGTTATTTTTATAATCATATGTTAAATATCGAGCATGGGGCATTCTGTACAAGTTCGGTCTCCTGAATAGACCAGAATTGAATAAAGTCTACCATTCTTTCTATAACTTCTTTTTGGGGAGGATTCAAGGAGTGAAACTTGGAGGAGTTTAAGAGAATACATTGAGTAATATTATATACAGGATCAAGGTACTCTAAGAATTGAAGAATTGTGGAAATTGAAGAAGTCTCAGGAAGCATTATCAGGTTCTATGTGATGATTGGTTGATGGTGATGATTTAATGTAAAGTTTTATTATCTCTCATATATTCTTGGGTGGAAGGAAGGGGAAAGGATGGAGAGTTCAAATCTCTCTTG
>ML784417.1:833428-854488 GCA_009831015.1 Picea engelmannii
AAATGAAGTGACATAAATGGTATAAATAAACATCATTATACATTCATTTTGATACAAGTCGAATTTCAGAGGAAATAAGAAGTAAATAAGGCCGAATTTCAAGGGAGGATGAAGTCTTTTGGTGATGTGTTCTAAGGTATGTTATTTTCAGGTCATCTTACAATTTTTGCAATAACTTTTTTTATATAATGATTCATATGGTGATATCTCTATGGTATTGAGAAGACATATCAAGGTTCCTTTGGTAAAAAATTCAGCTCTTGATTTGCTATAAGTATGGAGATACACTCTGTGGAAGATAGGGTTTGTGACCAGTCCTGAAGCTAGTCAATAAACAAGTGTTCTGGGTAAAATAGTCATAACTTATTCATCGAGAATCCAAATGATGTGGGATAATTTTCATTAGAAATAGTACGTACTATATTTTGTTTTATGTGAATTTTAGAATCATATGTTAAATATTGAGCGCGGGGCAATCTGTACAAGTTCGGTCTCCTGAATAGACCAAAATTGAATAAAGTCTACCATTCTTTCTATAACTTCTTTTTGGGGAGGATTCAAGGAGTGAAACTTGGGGGAGTTTCAGAGAATACATTGAGTAATATTATATACAAGATCATAGTACTCTAAGAATTGAATAATTGTAGAAATTGAAGAAGTCTCAAGAAGCATTATCAGGTTCTATGTGATGATTGGTTGATGGTGATGATTTAATGTAAAGTTTTATTATCTCTCATATATTATTGGGTGGAAGGTGTTAAAATTAATTCTTGTTAAGAGGGGTGGGTTGTTTTCTCTCCTTTGAGCTTGTAGCCCGAGCTGCGAAGAATAAGGCCTAAAATTCCAACAAAGGTATTTTATTCAAAGGGTGCAGTCATGAGCACCAAGTGTAGCACATAGAAGAAGTCCTTTTCGGGCTTAAAATCAAGCGAGTGGGCATTTTGTTTTCAATGGAAAGGATTCATCGACGGAGCAGAGAAACGTTCAGTGGGTAATTTCATTCAATTGAGTCACGCCAAGTATAGTGCAAAATTTTTTAAGGAAATGAACAGTCGTAATTCTCCGTGGAGCACTCGTGAAGTTACGAGGGCTGTTGATCGCGATCACTTTAAGCGTGGGATTATTCCTTGAACTCAGGGTTTGTGATTTAGGAGGGTGGACCATATCCTTTGGTTGCGTGAGGTTTCAAGTTACAAGAAGTGTCCAAAGGGGAGTCAACCATTGCGTCTTAGGACTTCGTAAGGGGAGAATGCCAAAGTTCGACACTCCAACTCGCGAGGTCACGAGCTGCGAGAGGCGCTAGCACTTGAGCCCTAGGTAACGATTACGTGTGGAGGGCGCTAAGGGAAAGGAGCCAGACCTGTATCACCATCCTGGGTATCATGAGTTTGGAAAAGAGGAGTCGAGGGTCTTCGACCCACGAACTCGCGAGTCGCGAAATGCAAAGAGATTTTAATGTCGGGCCCACAGTATCATCGAAAGTGTTCTCGATCGTTTGATCAAGGAGAGACATGCGGTGCATGATTGGGATATGTTTCCACCTTGTCTATCGTAACTTTGAAGAATGAGGATCAACCTCCTCCTTGCCATGATACGCGAAGTGCCAAAGGCGTCCGGGATTTGGGCCCACAGTATTTCCGAGATGTTCAGGGTCGTCCGATCAGAGAGGGGCACGTGGTGCACGATTAGGCTCTATCGCCTCTTCACGCATCGCGACTTTGAAGAGAAAGGATCAACTCCCTCCCATCCACGAGATGCGAAGTGCCGAAGGAATTCAGGATTTGGGCCCATAGTATTGCCAAGATGTTCAGGGCTGTCCGATTAGAGATGGGCACATGGTGCACGATTAGGCTCTATCACCTCTTCGCGAATTGCAACTTTGAAGAGAAAGGATCAGCTCCCTCCCATCCATGAAACGCGAAGCGTCAAAATCACCTTTGAGGATAAGCGCAGGGTCATGGCCCATGGTCACTTGGGGAAAAAGAAAGAGTTGTGAAAAAGGGCCAAAAGAGCCAGGTTTAGCTATAGAAGGAATCGTCGTGATCTCCAGGTGCCAATTTGACTCGGTCTCAACCCTGGTTCTTGCTAGGAGTAAATGAAGGTGGGAGGAGGTGGTTGAAACCTCTCCTCACTCATTAATTGTAAGGTATGGAGGATTCGGCAGGAAATTTTCCCGAGACGGTACTGTGTGCTGGTTTTTCTCAAAGAAGCCATGCCAAGTCCTCGACTAACCAAAGAAGTCTACACATGCTAACTCAACATTTAATGGCTCAGCTACCCCCTTGCAAGAGCCATGCAAAGTTAAGGTGGCATTTGAAAAAGGATTTCTGTCCAAGTTTGACTGAAGGGATGCCACGTCTTGGAGATCTGAGCACGCCTCTGTTGGGTGAATTTTTCTGAGTATATGTACTCAGTTTTTGTATTTTTGAAAGGCATCGATGGTTGAGTTGTGCTCTCGACTGTAAAGTTTTTGAGGAAGCTCTGGTTATGTATTTTGATTTGAGACTGTCAAATTAATGAAAGTCAACTTCTCTTTCCTTTTTATTTTGTTTGTTAGCTGTTTAAAACATGCGAGATTGGAGGATCCAGTTGGGGGTTGCATATTGTAGGATGACGTATGGTTGGTCACTGCAATCTCCACACCAGTCTTAAGTAGTCTCCCACATTGTATTTTTCATCTTACACTGAATGATTCAGAATTACAAGATCCATCTAAATGGTTGTGGCTGCATAGTATGATAGGTTTTATCAGTGTGCAGTTATCACTGTTTCATTTCGGCACATTTTAGTGTCTTGTTTTTCTTTCTCGAGTTGCTGGAAGGCTTGATGCCTAGAGAAGTCTCCTCTCTTTTCTCTCTAGTCTTCCCTCTACTCTCACTTTCACTCAAATTCTTGACTGAATTTAGTTATGGCCCTCACTTCCCTATGCATTTCTGGCCTAGTTTTCTGAGTTAAATGATACTATTATGAGTTCACTCACATCCGATCACCCCCTTTAAAAAAAAATTGTGACATAAACTGATGGGCGTCAGGCTCTGCTCCTACTGCAATCTAGGAGTGACTTGCAAAGCCAACATTTCTAGCACCATTGCCGAGGACGAAGTTGAAAATTTTCCCCGAGATTGAATGACATTGAGCCTATGATTCTGAAGGTGCATCAGGCATCATAACCTTTGAATATTTCTACTGTGCACTTGGAGACTCCATTGTGATGAATCCACTGGAGCGAACCTGCTATTTTAGTTGTGGCTTCCATAGGCAGACACATGCGGTCCCATCCACAACTGATTCTAGCTACACCTGTAGCTGATCTGGAGGTGATTTTCATAAAAGGAAAGGCCTCTGAAGGAGAAAATTCCACCTCCAAACTTGGTAATTCACCATATCCTTATGTAGAAACTCCATTTTCTTCTCCTCAACTTCCTAGTAGACCTTTTTTTGAATTTTCCCATTTCTTGAATTTCGGGAGTGTTCCTCCTGAGTTTTCCCCTCCTGGTCTGGGATTGGAGGGAGAAATCCTTGTCACTCCCCTTTCCCTTGAAGTTGTACCTTGGCGTGGACCCAGGACCATAATAAACTTCCCCACTCCTATCTTTTCCACTCCTCCTCTTGTTACTGTTTCCACTTCTACACAGAGAGAAGCATCTACTGACTCAAGCCTGTTAGCCTTCTCCCTAAATCCCCCATTGTTTCCTGGAAGCTCATTCCTAGTATCCCCTTTTTGAGCCCTTTCTCCTCTAAGTTCTCCTCCACCTAATATCCCTATGGCAGGAGAAAATACCGCTATGACCATAATGGAGGATATTATAGCCACTAGGTATGCTCCCCTTTTGTTACCTTAGCCTCTCAATGACCTCCCAGCAGATGGCTACCTCAAGCAGCTGCCCAAGTTTACAGGCGAGGGGGACATAACTGCAGAAGAACACCTTGAAGCCTTCTACAGTTTTACAGACGATCATGTTATCATGCATGCAGATGTATGGATGAGGATTTTCGTCCATAGTCTTGAAGGTGAGGCTAGAAAATGTTTTAGGGTCCTGCCTCCTGGATCTATTGATGGGATTGAGGCTTTGGATAGTGCCTTTTTGAGACAATGGGGAGACAAAAAGGACTTCATGTATTACATGACTGAGTTTGGGTCTTTAAAGAGAAAGGAAGGAGAGTCTGTCTTTGACTTCTCCAAAAGATTTAATAAAATGTACAATAAGATCCCCACCGAGATAAATCCCTCCGAAGCCTCTGCAAAGATCACTTATGCCAGCACTTTTGATCCTAATTTCTGCCTCCTGTTGAGGGAAAGGAGAGCCACCACTCTAGCTCACATGCAGGACACAACTATGGAAGTAGAGTCTAGCATATTGGGTCCTTTCGTGATTGTGGTCGGGTCCTTTCGTGATCAAAGATAATATTGGCCTAGGAACCTATCACTTGAAAAATATATAATGGACAGTAGACCTCCTCCCCATTAATGGCCAAATCCTGGAACACTACATCATCTAGCCCTTGAGGAAACTCCACCCCCACTTTGTACATAAATAAAGCACTTGCTTTTCATCTTGTTTTTTTTCTCATCTTTACTTTACCTTATGTGTTGTCCCTGATTTTGATTTTATATTTTTCCTTTTTTTTTTTTTCTCTTTGAATTCATTTGATTTTTATTTTCTCCCCTGAAAGTTATGACCCTACACTCCTCAAGAGTTTGATATACTACACTTGAATATCTCCAAAGGTGTAACACATATGGCATAGAAATCTTGTGAATATATAGTTTGACTTCTAAACTTAACTTCATTTTTATTCGGGAAAATTTGTGTACATGGTTTCAAGTTAGATCCAGTGGTGGAACATAGTTTATTAGCATACAAAAATTGTACTCTTAAAATGTAACAAAGAAGTAGGTTTAGGTTCATGCCTAAGAACATATATTTTACTTGTTAGAAACAAAGAAGAAATGGTTTTAGAAAGGCATGTGTAGTACTCTAGGGCATGTTACTCATGGATTTCACTCATATATAATCAAGTTGGAATATATCACCTTCACATGTGTCATCCTTCATGCCTCTAAATAAATACTAGAATCCCCCCATCCACCATTCTATGAATATAAGAGAATCAAATTATAAAAGGTAAAGGTTTGGGGAAATGCATTCCAGATCACGTGGGACATGGAAGTATAGTTATCGGGGTTATCGATGCTCATTGGTAGTGGATCAAGGATTGTGGCATCAGGGTGACTCCATCGGGGCTATGGACACTCACTGGTAGAAGCGAAACACCAGATAAATGAGAAATCAATTTGCATTCTCAATGTTTCTGATGTATCATTTTCCTGTCGCACCTCTCATTCTCTCTCAGAGATGATTTTGATTAAGAAAGGTTGTATTTTCTAAATCAACCCATTATCAACATGAATTTGGCCTCTCCTTTATATCATATAAACTCTGTCTCGACATCTTTTATGATCTTATGATTATGGGACCTAATCTTTATTTCTTGGGTCATGCACCACCTATGCTTCCATTTTCAAAATTTTGTGTTTAGATTTTGCTTTGTAGAGATGCATGGATCCACCTAGTGTGTTTCCATTTGCTGTGTCGGGCATCAAAAACCTCCTTTTTCTTGTATTTTTTCTTTAAAATCCACATCTCCAAGAAAATGGAACCCCTCTTGTTTTCTATGATATCCTCTTGAACTAACAATTTTCCTTAAGGTTGATATTTGTTTACCTATCTCTAATTAGGCCAATTTAATTTCCTTAGTTTGATTTGGGCTACATCTTTTTTCTTGATACTTATACAAATATATGAAAGTATTTTGGTGATTGGGTAAGTTCTTACAAAATCCTTTGGTATACATGAAAGAAGTTCCCTTTGAGTGATCTGGTGTTCATCGAAGAACTTCCGTTGAGTTCCTCTAAAATAGTCTTTCGTCCACTGGCTAACTTGGTTCTAACTCCTCTGGTTCGACCATAGGATTTATTACAAACGCCTTTGGTTGAACCAGAGGATTTCCTCGAAATTTATTTGACGCACCCATCCTACTCACTAGGAAAGTTAACATTAATGCCTCTGGTGTTCACTGGAGGTATTATTAACATCTCTTCCAATGTCATTGAGGAATTTCTCATTAAAGCCTCTGGTACAAACCTCAGACATTCTCACCATGTTGATGCATACCGTGGACTTTCCCATCAACACCTCTGGTTCCCACCAGAGGGCTTCAAGTCAACACCTTTGGTAAAATTTAGAGTGCTTATGGAGACCTTGAACCATGTTCCTTTCCTATAAAATAGGGTGTCCCTCCCATCCTCTTACTTTGTTCCATCACCAAGAGAAAAAGTGAGAGTGCCAATATTATTCCATCAAATATCTTGTGAATTCTCTGTCGTCAACCTAACATTACCTTACATGTGTTCATCTTAGATAGGTAATCCCTAGCTCCCCACTTCTCATGTTTTCATAATACGGTTAGGGTTTGTTTTATATCTAGGGTTGGTTTTCATATTGAATCTGTCAACCGATCCTATGAAACTCAACACCCACTAGATTTACTTGAATGATATCGACAATGTTAGCAACCCTTTCACCTTCGCTCTATGCAAATCACTTACCATAATTCTGTTTGGCTCCACCATAACCCACTCTCTCGTTCCCTAACTTGTATTTTCTTTGGGGATGATCGATAACTCAGATCCTCCTTACCAATGGTCTCTATTTGAACTTCACCATCCCAACATGAACATCCCCCCATTGCCAAAACCTTGACCCAATACCTAACCCGATTGATATTAAACCCTGGGTATCTTCCAGGGGAATCTTGGCACATTTATATCTTCTTCGAAGGGATTCCCCTGATCTCCATTTCTATCTTGGAAGAGTTTCCTAAGCACTGTTAAGGGACAAATGATGGAGCCATATGCCAATTTCAAAGAGAATCGAACCCAGATGTTAGTCTCCCAGGACTCCAGTGCTTAATCCCTAAACTCGAATGAATACCCTAAGTCTAAGAATTGTTCATTTTTCAATAAGTAGTTTGGTAACCAGAGAAGTTAGTGAGATCGATCATGATACCACCCAAAGAACTTCAAAATATATCCTCTAGTATCTACCAAAATAATTTTTACCAACTATTCTAGCTTCATTGACAAGCATTACATGATATCCTTCGGTAGATACTAGAGGAATTGATGATATCTCCTTCAATATTCATCAGAGGTTTTAATACAATCTTCACCGAATCCTTCAAAGAACTTGATATAATCGTGTACGGTTTCATCGGAGGTATTTATATCAACTTTTTCAATCTTATATTATTCACCAAGGAGCTTAGTAAGATCATCCCCCCATATGGGGGACTTAGTACAATCAACACCAATTTACTTGAAGTACTTAACAATTTTTCCATCGACACATCCAAAGCACTTCACATAGTATTTTCTAGTGGTAAATGAGGCCCTTTTCAAGATCGCCTCTAGTAGTTATAAGGGGACTTCAAAATTTTTCCTCCAATGCTATCAAAGGATTTAATATCATTGTTTTTGGTCCATCCATAAGACTTGGAATGAACTCCTTCGATATTCACTAGAGGATTTTACACAAAAATCTCTAGAGTGTATAATTACCCATCGACAAATTCCACATGAACATTTCTGGTACACGCTAAAGAAGTTCCTAGTCTCAAATTATTCATTATTAGCCAAGATACCATATAATTAAACGATATGTATATTTTAATCACTTTCCCACTGAGACTGAAAAATCCACAACGCCTTCCATCATATGATCATCTTCCGATAATGACCTCTTTCCTAACATCCATGCAAGTGATTCTTCATGTATTTGACACACTAAGTTTCCTAAGAAGATTTATTTTTCATACATTTGTTTACACCTACTAATATGATCATACTTATTTTCTCGCTTGGTTTGTTTTGGGGAAAATTTCATTTATGAAGTGCACATTCAAAAATGTCTCCATGGAAGAAGGTGACAAGCAAAGCACCTACCATAGAGGACTACAAAAGTGGTATTCAAAATGAAGGTGAACCTGACATCACAGGAGCAGTGTATGATGACATATAAAGACTCCTAGAAAAGGGAGGAGACTCGCTCAAGTGGGGTGAAGTCTATTAAATGTTCAAAAGATAAAATTTCCCAGTTAATTTTGATGATCATGACAAACTGAATATCTTCAAGAATAAACAAAATTAATGAATACATAGGGTGGAATCTCTTGCCACAATACTCCCTTTTGCAAACAAAATCGATTGGATCCTCAAATATGTATACTTTGGAAGAAGATACATCATCAATGCTAGGGGAGAACCAATAACATATTTTTGACTAGCCGACCTAGACAAATGATGCCACTTATATAAGGGGACTAAGAAATTATCAATAGTTTCAAGCTCCAAGAAAAATACTTATTTAAGGTCTAGTACAATCCAGAAAAATCTTTTAAACATGGGGCTTCCGGTGGGTATCCCACTACAACACTGAGATCACCATATTAGTACCTGGTGGCTATGTTGTGATGATTGTACGAGGAACCAATTGCCTCCACTTTTTCACTATCCTTGATGCCACTGATATATTATTATGTAGATGAGGGGTATTCATTTGATTAGGTTGATCTCCTATCAACTACTCTAATAGAGTCTATCATTGCAGTGAAGGAAGATAGGCCTGGAAAATTTCCATATTTTCATATGGCATCATTCCTATTGGACATCATGTGTATAGAAAATCAGTACCCAAAGATGATTTGTTCGTGGCATCCGATAGACCCATCAATCCATATTTACTTGATCAAGGAGGATCCATAATGCTAACAGAGGTCAAGGAATATCCATAACACTCATATAGGTCTAGGAGGATTCATAAATTCTCAAACTTTGATAATATCAAATGCTCTTTAAAACTACTTCATTGTATAAAGCTCGAAGATATATTTCCAATAGTGAAAAAATCACCTCAATCAAAGATCGTATGAAAAATTTATAGCTCGTCAAAGTTTGGATTAAAAAAGGAAAAAGGTCAAAGTCAAGGTGACACATGTCACCACTGAAAGGGTGACATATGGCATGATTGTACAATCCATATAGTGTCGATGTGATAACACAATGGAACGCCATGTGTCACATCGTACATCCGACTAAGCAAGTGACAAGGCGACCGTAAATGCATCAATGGACCAATTATGTAATGACACATGGTGTGATCATACACTTGGTTGATAGGTGGACCAATGAGATAATTCCATGTGGCAATCTCACATTGGCCGAGTATGGATAAGGAGGAATACAATTTTGGTTGAGAGCCCAAAGAATCGAACATGAGTCTCTTGCATAACATTTCAATGAACTACCATTACACCATACACTTGAGTCTTAACCATATATGGTTTATAATTTATTTATGTTGGTCGAATTTTTGGTTGGGTAGGAAGTAGGGTCAAGGGCTAGCCCCTGATCCTATGATTAACGTGGAAATCGTAGACCAATATTCGTAGGGGTTATACTATATATACCGTCACATATAACTATATCCAACAAACATTAACATAAACATAAAAAAGTATCAACAAAGGGAGAGGTCCATGGGGTTGAACTAATGACCTCCTCCCATTCATAACAAATTTTTAACTACTATTCCATGACTTATGGTTTGTTATAACAAAAAAATGGATTTTCAATTAATTTGATTCGTATGTGAGCACCAAGGTCGGGCCATGGTTTGGCCGACATAGTCTATTTAATGAAATGAAATCTAATGTGACATCACATCATTGTAGAGTATGGATTGGTCTCAAAGTTCGTGCCGAAGGGTATCAAGACTTGAGGATTGAATTGTAATGTGTGTCAAGAGGTTCCTTAACAAAATTACATGACGTTTATACTCATTTTTCTCAAAATTTCCCAAGAAATTCAATGGTGTACTATGTTTCCGAGTTTGAGCAACGTGTAAAAAGGTCAATCTAAAAACACAAGCATTTGAGCATTAAAAAAGAGGTCTCAATTGGAAGTGGACCCAAATATGTATCCCAAATTGGGTGAAATCCTTTAACAAACTTGTGTATGTAATTTTTGGTATTGTTGTTCTATTTTCACTCAGTTATATTTCATTTTTTTTTATCATTAAAGTGGATTTGGATAGATAAGTAATTTCACATGTATTATGGAATCAGTCAAACAATTACTATTATTTCAAAATCAAGTTAGATTTTTATGTGAATTAAAAAAATAATTAACATATAAGTATTTTTCGGATCATTATTGCAAGGTGTTATGGGAGAATAAGTATAGGACATAGTATCATAGGATATGAGAACACTTCTTTGTGCCATTATACAAATTCATCTTTTGTGCACTAGCCTCATGTATGACAGACATGGTTCTTGCAATAATCAAAAGGATAGGGGACTAGTACCTGATGGAGCATAGCATGCACATTAGAATATACAAAGCCACCAAAGCCCCACATCTGCTTCCCCAATTTATCCCAAATAAATTGGTACTCTCAGAAGTGGTTTATCAAACAATGATCAATGGAGTTAGGGTAATTCTCTATTGAGGTAAGAAATAAATATGTCTCCCACTCCTATTATGGATCGACTCTAACTCATTCACGAAAAAAACAAGCTCAAGAAGAAGTGGATGTGTTACTTTCATATCAATTCAGAGAAGAGATATTTTGAAGGCACGAACCAAAGAAAGTCATCAAAGAACACTTTAATAAGCTTAGAATATGATGGGCATACACTTTAGCCACATGGGAGGAAGAGGAAGTCTATTATGGGGCTAGGAAATATGATGAGGTCATCTCTAGAAGACAAGGAAATCCCCTAGGGAGAATTGTATATGAAGAAAAATTCCGTGAGGAAGCCAGAAAGAAAGATGAATAAGAGGTAAAAACTAAAACATCTGTTGCAAATACATCCCCTTAGTTTGTATTAGTGGAAGAAGAAGAAACGCTGGTGACAAAAAAGAACAGGAAGAAGAAATAAAAAATCCACAAGAATAAAGATGATGCTACATAAAAGAAAAATAAAACCAAGGAGGATAAAGATAAGGAACAATTTGATGTAGCAGTAGTGGAAATGACTAAAGAAAAAGTAGAGGCAAAGGTGACTCCCGAGAAATAATATGAACAAAAGGAAGTTGCTAGAAGAGAAACAACCGAAGCGAAAACAAAAGTAGAAGCAACACAAAAAACAACAAATGAAACTATACAAAAGGAAGTTGAGGAGGAACAATGCAAGAAATATGAACAATCTCGGAACAACGGCGTGTCTCTGATGTATATTTATATCCTGGAGATATTGACAGGACCTTCCAACAATCACACCCAATTTGGAAAATTGGATTTGGGGATTTGCACCCCATTCAAATCAAGCAAGGTTCCCAATCTAAAAAAGTTCGAATATGATAAGGCCACAGGAAGGATTGTACAGGAGAAAATAAGGAAAGTGCCAATCATGGGATGAAATCCAATATCATTCCTCACAAAGACTCCAATCATAGAGAATGTCATTGAGGATTCAATGCCCATAGATTTCACTAACACCTCTTTCACTACAACAACGAATAATAACGTTAATAACTTATATCACCATAATCTAGAAAAGGACTCTAGAATCAGAGAGATGGAAGAGAATCTCAAGTAGGTGAATATAGAAAAGGTTAGTGTAGAAAAGGTCGGGGTAGAACTAGAGAAATCCATCGTAGACATGTATGCACACCTACACCTTTCAATACATGGAAACCACTATCATGGAACAACATAGTCAAGTGCAGGAAAATAAAACCCAATTGATCAATATCTAGGAAGGTATGGGCGATATTGATAGATGGATTATCAAGAACCTAGATGTGCCAATTGATTTTTCTTTCCCTCCAAGTATAGAAAGAAAAGTTGACTACGCTTCTCTCAATATTTTTCATCAAGCTAGATAGAGAGTAGATAAAGAGACGACCAAATCACTGGTGATTTGTTCACAACTTCACAAAGTGGCACAAGTTTTTTTATGACAATGTCATCTCCCTCCGCTGGAGCAACTCAGTAAGACTCTCTCTATGGAACAACTTATCGAAAAAATATACCAAAGCACATGCCACAAGAGAGAAATAATTTAATCAACCACAAAGGTGATGATGGACCTGATTGAGAAACATATCATACACCTTACCAAAGTCCATAACATGATCAAATCCTTCATGGATACCGTGGAAAAATATATCCAGACTCTCAATGATAACACAACCATGCATAAGGAAATACTTGAATAACTAGCCTATCATAGGATTATATCACTTTATGATCAATTAGAGATTTGGATAACCTACATCAGGGATAAGAACAAATAGACAAGACAAAATAGAAAATTTGCATTTGTTTTCAATTATATTCTATTTTTTCTTTTTCTAACCACTTTCAACTTCATCTTTTTCTCTCATACATGTCAATGGTTAATGGGGGAAGCTGAACAATTTTTTTAACCACTTCTTGAGGAATGAAAGAAGTCATTTTCAGGATTTAGTAATATTTTCATAAATAAAGGAAGAACCTCATTTTGTAGGGGATCTTCAAGTATTGTATAGACTCAAGAACTATTTCGAGAGAAGATATTGTGTTAATTAATATTGAGAAGTGCTCAGGGCCAACTTTTGATGGAAAAAATTTCTATAACTATTTTCGGAAAAAATTTCTACTATTACATGGGATGTAAAAACATTTTTTTTGCCTATATACTTTTCTTAAGAAATCATTATTTTTATACAACTTTTCTATTCTTTCTTACATGTATGTACTGAGAATATGAGTTGTTAATGCATGTGATAATATGATTTTGACTATTCTAGTTATATACTCATGTGCATATGTGGTCTAGCTTTGCTTCTTCATTTCAACTATCTTTGTGAAGTTATGTGCAAAGTTTAGTCTCATTTCATCTCATTTGGTTATGATAGCTTGCTCTTAGCTAGGATAAGACATATTATATTATATTATATTTCTATTATTCTTTTATACAATCTTCATCTACATATTCATTTGCATAACCATCTAACCATTCACCCTCACAACCAATAATGGAAGCTGGGCCAAAATATAGATGGGTCTCATAAATCAATTGGTGCATAGTCTAATTGGGACCATGTACCAGGTAGTACCCCTCACTATTGCAAGGTATTTATGCCTAGTCAACAATTTGGTCATATTAGTTATGTCAACCTTCATTTGTTGAAACATAATGGTGTTTCTGGTTTACCTATTGTTGACTCATATTTATCACCTATATTAAAATCTCACAAATTATTGAAAATTCTATGATTACGATTAATACATAGCTAATAGGTGGGGTCCCCCTTATTAAAAAAATTCAAAGATGTTTATTTTTAAATCATTTTTCTCAGTACTTATACACATTTTTTTTCAGAGATAGGATCATTCAATTTCTAATTCTATGGAGAGTCTTGGCATGATCCATATTGGATCATTATATTATTTTTCATCTATCTCACTAAGTTTTGGGTGGAAAAATTGGAGGAATCAACTTGCAGGGCCATTTCAACTACTACTCCAAATTTGAAAATTTGGGTCCAAAAATCCAGTTAGATATCTTCCAGATCCATTTTGAGGCATCTAATGACCTTTTTTTTGTCCAAAACTTACTATGTAGGAATATTATAAATTCTACATGTCGATACCTTTCTAACGATGCAGAACGTATTAAAGTTCATATGAGAAAGTTATGCCTCTTGCAAGTTGACCTGCCATATTGATCACCATAGTGTGAGTGGATGCCACATCAACCTCCATTACTTAGACTTGTGGGGATATCCATGTAGAATTTTATAATAACATTATAGACTGTCCAAAACCTTTATCACAATTGAAGGTTGAGGAAGTCAAAAACCTATCCCTAGATGTGTATCGGGCTATGTTAAATACCAGGCCACTAAGATGAGAAGGGGTTCCATTCTTTTGCGTTGTATATTGTTCCATAGATGAGAAAAACATCTGAGAGTGTTATTCTATGAACATAATAGAGGAGGAGAGATTTTGTATTAGCCATCCAAGCCAAAGGTCAAAGGAAAATCCACACATAGTGCCTCTTTCTTTGTACATGCATCATTTATTTACCAGAGAAAAGAGAGCAGAGTAGCCTAACCTTCTAGCTAAGTTTTCTCTTGTATTAAGTTTTTGAGGTCATATATTATGTTTATTTGTGGATGGTGTGAATATGTTATATTGTTCTCTAATTTTTATGTGTGTTATCACACAAACTGTAGGTTGGGAAAATCTCAACCCAATCCACAAGATGGCGATAAATGTGGGAGATTCTACCCACTATCACCTTAGATAAACCATCCTCTCTCTTTAGTGAAGGAGAAATCCTACACAAGGGGGGAATCCCGGGTGACCCTAGGGGAAATGAGATGGAAAATGGTGTTATGTAAGTGATACCCCTATAGGTCAAACTAATAAGTGGAAAGTGCCTTGGAAACGAGTCTCAAAGATGTTCAATGGTTTCCAAGTTGTTTAGTACTTGCGGAAGATTGTTGTACCTACCCGAGACACAAGAAGAGACAAGTATACAAGCTCAAAGATTAAGTGGAAAATCAAGTTAATATTGTTGTCCCAAACTACAATAGTAAACAAGAGTATATATCAGCAAGGAATACAACTTATTATTGCAGATTTAACCACTCAAAGAATCAAATATTTATTGAGAAATGAAGCATAAAACAAGTAGATTAGTTCCCAATACTTTAGCACAAATTTTAGTGGTATTAGAGGGTTGTAGTATGAAGTTTTTAGATTATGTTTGTAACAACCAATTGGCTGTATCAAATATCTGATAGATAAACACGTTTCAACCATGAGAATAAGTGAGTAGTCCGACTAAAATTTCACCAATTAGATGTAGAATGATAGTAATGGCTTACTAACAAATTTCCACGGTTGAAATGCAAGTTAAATTTAAATATATAGAGTATTTTTCTACATCCCTAATGGTTGTAGCTTTAAGTTATGACATCAATAAGATATCCTTTTAAAAATAAGATGTCCTAGTGGCCAAAGCAAGCTATTAGAGCATATAAATTATTTCACTTCAAACAAGTTGAAAATCTCATAAAATCACATTACCCGATGCAAGCAATTTTATTTATCCAATGAAAAATTCAGATTAGTGCCTTTAAAATATTGGGTAAATGGAGTCTTGGATGTAATATTTATATCCACAATATCCCTAGGGTTGTAATCCCTTTTACTCCCTAGGGCATGTAAATCAAACTTAGGTAAATTTAGGAGGGTGTACACCATTGTACTCCTCCTAGCAACCTTGTCCAAAAATGACTTATCAAATAGAAATGAGATGAAGCTTGATGGAGGGTGTATGCACTTAATATCCTCCTAGGTTATCAACCAATAACACTATGAAACAAGTAAGGAAAACTAACAAATTACATATTTTTCTTACCAATTCCAAGATAGATGCAAAATAAAACCCTAGTTCACCAAGAAATGTCCATTCATAAGAAAGAGAGGAAGTCTCCAAGAGGTGTGCACCACCTTCTCTATATAATACACTGAGAGAAATCACCAAAATACATTTTCACAAGAGAGATATCTCCAAGTTTCCCAAAGAGGGGGCGAATTTCAACCAATTATCCTTCTCCAAATGGGAGAGTTATGATAAAAATGGAATAAAAATGATCCTTATTTATAAAAAACTCCTAAAAAATGTTTGTCCATGTAAATTAAGGTAAACAAAAAAAGTGGATACATTTCCCTTTATTTTTCACCTTTAAAACATTAAATTCAATTTGCACATGAGAAAATACCTATAAAGGCATGACGTCACCCCTTCTAGGGAAACATTTGACACTTTGAGCTTGTAGATGAAACGTTGGGCCTCCAAAGGCCTCCTCCTTGTGAGCTAGGGTCTCTTCCATCAAGCCAATGATTCTCTACATAAAAAAGGTTCCAATGTCAAGCCAACACTACTACAACCAAAACCCTAGCCCTTTGGTGACATCAAGCCCTCCAAAGTGGTGTTTTAACCTCCAAAGGAAAAATGTTGGGCTTATAGGGGATAGGTGAGATATTCCATGGAGTATTTAAAGCTCCAAAGGGTGTCATCATCATTTGGTGTGTGGACCATGGCATCCACCCTGTGGGATTCATGCCCCAAGGAAGCCAAAGCTATGCTTATTCTTCCAAAACTGTCCACCAAGCAAGGTCCTGCAAAGACAATGAATACGCCCTCCAAGGATATCAAGTCAAATGAATCATGATAATTAAATCATAAAAGAGCCACCTCATCTTGTGCATCAAAAACAACCTCATCAAATTAAACAAGTTCTCAAAGACTCTGCAAATTTCCAATTTTAGGTATGGAGGGTTGACAAAGTGACCTGTTGGGTGATTAATTACCTAAGTCAAGCATTGTTTCCCAGGTGGAGGCCTCTCTAAGCCATGTGGAGAATATGAAGTGGTTAGGGGTAATATGTTTGGGCATGGGATTCACGACATACAAGGGATCGTAGAGTCTCATTTATGGGTGCCTTTGTAGAGTGTGTGTTGCACGCTCATTTTCAATGCATCCTTTTTCCAAGCCCATTAAATGTGATTAATTAATTGAGGTCCAGAAGAAATGGGTACTCCCTATCATTTGGTTTACATATATCTTGGGGGGCAGTACCATGGTGTCACTTGAAGGGAGAGGTACATAGAGTGCAATGGGGGTAAATTCTAGCTTGTAACACACTTGTGTAGATCCCTCAACAAGTGGGACATTTATATATATATGTATTTTCTTTTGTAGGTATTTGAATTTTTGGGAGAGACATTTCATTGTGATAAAGACCTCTTTGGGTGAAAATTTGGAAGGTTATGATTTATATTTTATTTTTTTCCAACTACATTCTCTCTGGGCCTTAAACCCCTTATTCCCATGAAATGAGGGACAATCCCTTCTTGGGTTAGTACATTCGAAAATCCCAAAAGATAATGAGGTGAGGGGATGAAGTGTGGAAGGTGGAAAGTATGATCGAGATGGCACAATGGCTCATCAAGGAGACCTCCTAGTAGAAAACCCATCCTTAAGGGTGACCACTTACTAGGGCACAATGTCAACCACCAAGGTGAAATAGGGAAAAGAGAATAACTTCCAAGTAGGAATTACATAATCAAAAGAACCTTTAAATTCAACACACTTAGCATAATACCTGGATTGTACCTCATGGAGAAATACCCAATGTATTTCATAAGAAATCTGGTGTGGAAGATACCATCGTAATGAATCTGAGACGTGTGGTGGTGAAGTGGGCCTCTATATGTGCAAGTGGACATTGTCATCCATCTATCTCTCAAAACTCCATGTCTCCAACCTAATGTCTCTCAAAACATATGGCTCCTACTTGGGGACATGTACTCATCGTTGATTGAATGAAAACCACAACATCTCTTGATTATACCCGATTCTGCATTGAAACATAAAACCATAAAATATAGTGTGGCTCTAATCACCCTTTGTCCATATAATCAAAATAAAATTTTCAAAATTGACAACTAATCTAGAAAATAAATTTTCACACCTTTGTTTTTAGAAAAATTCTAAACTAAATATGTAATATGATGAAATAAATATTCAAGTAGATAAAAATGGAAAATGAAATGCAACTAAGATACTGTGAGAAATCAATATTAAAATGCAAGAAATAAAGATGACCTACCTACTTACCTACTTCAAATGTTACATGATATTAACATGCTTCAATATTGCATATTCATTTCTCATCTACATCCTACACTACAAGTTTCATTATACAACATCATTGCTACTAACAGAATAAATCACATCACAAAAATATAATCAAGGATATTAACCCATCCAACCTACCTACAAGGTTAGGACCTCCAAGAGACATAATCAACGCTCAAGTCTAGGATTCATCTGATTTATTTTGACCATTTAAGGTCTCAAGACTGGCGATTGTTCTGAGGAACATGGAGATATCTACTCTCTTAACTCTCTTAACCCTTAATGTAATAAAATTAAGCATTAAATAATTAAAATAAATAAACCTCATTAAACTATTATACCTTCATCAATTTCCCAATCAATTCCATACCATAAGATCTACTCAACGTCTTAATTCATGTCATTGCAAAAACATCTCTAATACCCCATTCACAACGTTGTTATAAGCGATTGTAAATTCAACAATTAACAAGGCATTGGAGAACACTATCCAATAAAATAATCATAACAATATGTATATTGACCTCAAACAAAATCAATTTCCTTTTTACTTATGAATTCAATTGAATAGTTAACCACTACATCCTTTTCTCCCATTTATTTCAATAATAGTTTCAATAATATAACATATAACTATATGATGTGGGTCTCAATTAATTGGAAAATACCCAATCAATACCTATAACTATTGTAATCCTTAACAATATTGTATTTACACGATAAGGTGGGTATACATTTTACATTAATCCCAAATCTACGATATGGGTGGTTTAACAAAAATGATAGAGTGATATCGATTCACCGATGGATTCTTACATCCACACTTATGCACATTACTAAAAGAAATTTTTTTATTCAAGTCTAGTGCACACTCTGGAGTCTTAAAGATCTTATCCAAGTGGTGCATATCACTACCACTAGTTGGTGTTAAGCCCTAATATTGGCTCATTACCCCTTAATTGGGGCATATTATATTAGTAATGTTATTTTATTTATGTCGACTTTAGGCCATTAGTTGTAATTATACCTCCTAGTCTCCTATATATACCAAGGAGACATTTTCATTTTGAATCATCTTGTATTGGAACATTTAAGTGAGGTAAAAGGAGGTTGCCCCCTCAAAGAGGCTTATTATCTGAAATTATCTCTTTTTCAAGGTGTTGAGTACTTTTTCTGAGGTTTTTCTATGCTATATTGATATTTGGTTCTTAACATATGGTATCAGAGCTCAAGGTCTTGGGGTTTCGCTGCTACATCTGAGACACCTTGGTATTTTAACTATAAATGATTTTCTACAACGTTTCAGAAGGAATGGCTTGGAGGATATTTAGCAGACGGATCAAGGTACGTTGGGTTCAAATTCGGCTCCCGAGGCCTTATACTTTTCGAGATACAACCTATACAAGATAGGGTTCTGGAATCATCCTGAAATGAGTCATTGCAGAATTTTCGCTATAAAAAATTTTCTGTAACATTTCAGACCCTGAAATTTGGAGGGTATTTACAGAAATTAGTAAGGTATCTGTGGTACAAATTTCATCTTCTGGGTCATCTTACATTTGTATATACACCCTGTGTAAGATAGGGTATCTGACTAGTCCTATTGACTAGTCTCAAGAAGGTGTTCTAGGTAAAACAATCATAACTTCTTCCTAGAGTATCCAAATTGAGTGGGATTGGTTTCATTGGATCATGGATAGTTTGTAGTATTTCTGGTGCAAGTTTCAGAATTTTATATCAATTATTTTGTGCGGGGAATGCTATACAAGTGAGATCTCCTGGAAAGGCCAAAAATCGGCAAGTTATGGGGAAGTTACCATAAATTCCACTTGACACATCCAATTTTGATCAGACCTGTGGCATTGTAGAGAAGAAATATTAGAGAACTACATAAAATAAAGTTTCATACCCATAAGAGTCGAAACTTGGGAGATACAACAGAAGAAATATTGTCTGGCAGAACCACCTCAAAATAAAGGTTCAAAAGTGATACTTGGCCAACATGCCACCAAAAAAGGGAACTTCTACACCAAATAAGCCTCCAGAAAATCCTACTTGGACTCTTGATGAAGGTGAAGAAATGCGTAGGGACATAAATGAACTACAAAAGAAGGTGGATTCAATGGAATCTATGTTGGATACTAAGATCGATGGTTTAAAAGGGGAGATCATGGAAGTATTGAAAATTTTCGTAACATAGAAGACACCTAAAAGTGAAAATGCATCCCACAAAATTCATGATGAGGACACAAGGAAGGTGAATCAAGAATGGAGAAACTCCAACTTTGGTTTGAAGACCAACCACGTTCCTAAGATTGATATGAGGAATTTTGATGGGAAGGACCCAATCACATGGATACTTCAGATGGAGCAATTCTTTGATCTCCATAATGTGCCACATACAGAAAAGGTACAAATTGCTTCTTTATATTTAGAACCTAATCAATTTGTGTGGTATTGATGGCTTTGTTCTCGCAAATCACTCGTTACTTGGACAATTTTCATGGAATAAATGATAACACACTATGAGGATACAAGAAGCAATACCTTCTTTAGCCAATTGATAAATCTCAAGCAAAAGGGTTCAATTATCGAGCACATTGAGAACTTCCAAAGATTGAATATAAAGGTAACCAATATTCCAGATGAGCACGTGATTGACGTATTCATAGGAAATTTAAAGGATTACATTCAACATGAGGTTCGACTTTGGGAATCCAAATCATTGGAGAATGCATTTAAGGTGGCAAGAAATGTTGAAAGTAAAAATATGGCTATGGCTACTAGAAGGACCAATCCTAACATCTATAGAGAGAACAATCCTCCTTCTTATAAAACACCTCAACCTACAATGTTGACACCTCAACAATTGGAGGAAATAAAAGAAAAAGGTTTATGCTTTAATTGTGACAACAAGCACATTAAGGGACATAAGTGTGGTGAGAAGAAATTATTCTACATAGATTGTGAAGAGGAAGAAGAACAAGAACAAGAACCATATAAAGATGAAAACGTAGAAGTAATTTCATCTGAAGAGTTGACTCCCACGATATCATGTAATGCATTGGCTGAAATTAGCACTCCTCAAACCCTAAAGATTGAAGGATACATCAAAAAGAACAAAGTAATAGTCCTAATTGATTCTGGCAGTACTCATAATTTCATTCACTATAAATTAGCCAAAGATCTCAATTGCTTTGTATATCCAGTGCCAGAGTTTCAAGTAATGATTGCAGATGGAGGAACTATAAATTGCTTAGGAAAATGCAATAAGATCAATCTTACTATGGG
>ML784417.1:871424-882145 GCA_009831015.1 Picea engelmannii
TGGCCTAAAGCCGACATAAATAAAATAACATTACTAATCTAAATCACAACTAATGGCCTAAATCTGACATAAATAAAATAACATTACTAATCTAATATGCCCCAATTAAGTGGTAATGAGCCAATATTAGGGCTTAACAGAATTTGTAAGGCTTATAATTAATAATTTGTCGTATAATTAATTATTTTATTCTAACAAGGTCTAATCACTTCAATGTTTTCTAGGCCACCTAGATTTACTGACTCAAGTTTTTTTTAATTATGTGATGTGCCCTTCAAGACGCACCTACATGCTCCAAGGGTGTCATTCTCCCTTGAATGGTTTTGGAAGTTTTTTCGACCCTTTGTAGTCAACACTCCATTCGGTCGACCTTGTGAGAGACTAAGGGATTCTAAGGATATTGAAAATACAAAAATATTAGGCATTTTTCATTGCTTGGAATTTTGATCTTTTGAGTCTTTATCATTTATCTTAGTGCATCTAAAGAAAGGTTGCACTGTTATTTCAGAATTGCAAAGTTGAAATTGAAAATTGCATTTGTTTTAAGAAGCATATCATTCATTAAAAATTGAAGTTAGGACTTTGCATTGTATTGATATTTACTTTACTTGTTGAGTCATAACATCATGAGTTTCACTACCATACCTTTTTGAGTAAGCATGACCATTAAAATTAATGCTATAATTTAAAATTGATCCGTCACAATTTTATTTTCTAGGGTGAAAAAACTAGCTTAGGATTTAGTGCCTTGGAATAGGATTTTGTGAGTAAACTTCTCCAAGGATATTAAATCAACATATGTGTATGACAAAGGGAGTGGATAAATACATTGTATAATCAATAATATCAGGAGGCTTCGCTTACATCGGAGTTAATCATAAGGTTGTGTGAGGTTGGTTGAAGGGATATCCCCTCGATACCTTCTTAGTGTCAGAGATATTTCTAGGGATCTATTCGTATTTGGAGATCTTGCTAGTGCCCTTACCTCCGTGAGAGGCGGTGCTTTCAAGGTTTTGTGCTTTGCTAACCTACCCATATGGTGCACCTGACTTACGGATGTTCACCTATGCATCGTTTATACATTGGTTTCTTATTTTCTTGACTTAGGTGCCACATAGGTTACTTGTAGGGGTTATTCTACAGGTACCCTGGGTCAGATAAGGGTCAGACAACACACAACCTTTATGGAGAATTACCTCTCCGGGGGGATTTGATCGACTGGTTGTTAATCCAACGAGGGCCCTTATAACTGATTCTGTTACCTTTGATATTTAACATGGAGTCTTAGGCCCCACTTGGGAGAGACATACCTTCTTTAGGGATGGAGGCCCCTTTCAACCACTTTACCCCGTTTGTGTGTGTATTGGTCGTTTGATTATTTGTGGTGTGCTCTTTGATTATTAGTAAGCCTTAGAGATTTTATATTGTGCTTTGAGTTGTCATTATTATGGATAGTGGAGTTCCCATAGATCCCTCTTTTACCTCTACCACCCCCATGATGTTCACTCATTTCATGGGGACAAATCCATCCGCTTTTCATAATGGTATGCAAAATTATGACACTTAGTCCTTTCCTTGATTCTCTAATCATTTTCCTATTGATATGTCAATTGTTCCTTCACCCTTTCCATCCTCTCCTTGGCTCACTTATATGAATCCTAGCATTGGATGAGGGGGCACCATGGCCCCACTGCCTACATCTTCCTTTGACATGGGTCATGTTCCTCAACCAACTCTCACTATGGGAGGTTGGAACCTCCCCTCTTACGGATCCAATCCTAACTATGTTCTTTCAGGAGCCAGTACTCAAATGGGTGCTTATTCTACGTATTACACCCCATTCGTGTATCCTTCATCCACCATGTTGATTCCCTCAAACACTTTTCCCATGGTAGGTCCACATATATCCTCATGTCTTTCATACGGGGAGAATCATTTTTATGGTTCGGGATACCCTCTTCATGTAACCTCTTTACATGGGGGAAACATATATCCTCACTTGAATAATCCTTATCATACCTCTATCTCTTCACAAACTTTGATGATGATGCCCGTAAAAACCTCTTTGGATCAATTAGGCAGAGGATACTACCTTTCTGGAAAGGGACAGGGGGTAAACCAGGACCCTTCCTGGCCTGCAATGTTTCAAAGCCAATCTTTTCTTGGAACTTGGTATCAAATTCCACAACCCACTGCTAGTCGAGTCATTTCCAGTCATAATAGAGATCCATCACCAACCTATGTCAGTCATGTTGGAAATGGGTCAATGACCTCTGCAAGTCATGTTGAAAACCTACAACCAACCACTGCTATTCATGCTAGGGGCATTACTCTAGTCTCCATGAGTCATATCGATGTCACATATTCAACCTTTGTACATCATGTGGGAGATGAATCTCTATCCTTTACCAGTCATGCTGAGAGCATGTCATCAGTCATTGTGAATGACGTTGGGGGCATTGAGAATCCTATACGTCTCAGACATAAGCCTAAATTCCTTTGCAGGACTTGCGAAGGAGATCACCTTACTCAATTATGTCCAGCTACTGTTGGGATATCAGAAGTGTGGTTCTCACTCAAGGGCCCCTTCGGGTTCTGAGGCGTCTATGGTTTCAACACATCCTATTTCTCCTTTGATTGGAAAGACAGTCATGTTGATACAATCCTCTCCTGACCATACCCCCATTGTCGAGGGTGATGTGTCCCCTATCCCTGTTATCACGCATCCTCTTCAACCTAGAATTGAATAAGTGGTCGTACCAGTGAAATATCTTATCAGTCCAGCTCTCCTTTTGGAGGGTGATGCATCCTTCAACCATATTGTCAGCATTCCTGATAATTCTTCTTCTGAACAAGAGAGAGTTTTAATCTCCCTGAGTACTCTTCCTTCAAGTCCTAGAGAGGTTCCCTTAGATTGGGATGGTCTTGTGGGGTATCCAGTGCCCCCATCTATGTCCTTTCCAGTAAGAGACACTATTCGATATATCATAGAGACGATAACCTCCACTAGCACTTTATCCTCCTTGAATTGGAGAGATTTTTTTTTTCCCAAGCTTATGTCAGCTATTCATAAGATACTTACATTCCACAGAAGTCCAACATGGGAGCCTTGGCCTCCCCCGCGACTTGCCGCCTAGAAAATCTGAAGCGAGTCTAAATTAATCTCTTTTTCGACTCGTATAAAAAGAAAAAATATTGTCAAGTGATTTGTCCCTTTCACACTCATTAAATCAGATTTGAAAGGTCGTGAGTCTTAGTTAAGCTCTTTTCCGACTCATTTTCAAAAAGCGAAAATATTACCGAGTGAACTTGTCTCTTTCACACTTGTAAATTGGACTTGAAAGGACGTCTATTTGGTACAAGTTTATCCCTTTTTCAAACCAAGTAGACTACGATAATGAAAAATGACATTTTTTGGCATTAAGTTGTGATTTCATATCATGCCCTTGCTTGCAGTATTGAACCTATAGTCAGTTCTCACTTTGTATTATAAACCGTTTGCCTTAGCAGTTTTGCATTCTCAACCAAGTAGAGCCTCTTTTATATCCTTCACAATTTGACACCCTATACCTAGGAGGGAAAATTCCCCTCAGTGTCCATCTCCTGCATGCATCTCCTTGCATTGAGCATAGGTATGTTCCATTGCTGGAACTAGTTTTTCTTACTTGTGACACTCGTTTCCTCCTCTATATCATAGCATTCATTTGTCTATGAAAAAATAAAAAAATATGGTCGGGAAGGGAGTATTATATTATATTGGCAATAGTCATGTCACCTTTGAATAGAGAAAACATTTATTGAGTCCATTTGTCATCATAATTTTGGGTTTAGCATGGCCTTAGGAAGTTGAGCTCATTACAGATAGTTTTCTCTATCGTCTTGTTACTCTTCCAATCCCTATGGAAAATTTCATTGATGCCTCCTGCATCTCATGGTTTCATCATTGAGTCTATGCTATTGAAGTCTTCCATATCTCTCATGCTCTTTTTCAAAATAAGTCTATCAACTTGTGTCGGCTATTCCTCAAAACTATTGACTTTGCATGTTGGCCATACCCTCAGTGTTTCTCAGAATCACATTATATTGTAGTCCTATCATGCACCCTGGTCCTACTTTCATCATTGGTAGGTAACCTTGAACCCAATAGTCGACATTTCATCATTGGTCGGTAACTGGGTGGTTTCCCTTTTGTTCGACGGTAAGACATCTATTCACACAATGGGATTCTTCCAGTGTCTTGGATGCCATTATCCTTATTGGTGGTTTCCTCGCCTTTGTTACGAGGAAAATCTCTCTATGGCTAGGGTAAACCACAAAAGATGGAAATGACTATAGAAATCAACTCTATTCTCAAGTATTCTATATAAACAAATATGCTAGCAAGACAAGATAAAAGGCCTACCTCATCCAGATGTTCGATGAAGTCCACCCTTGAGCACTTGACCCAGAGCAATATACCTGCAACTAGTCCTCAACAACCAAGCAAAGAAAGAATATGGTGATAATATATGATGTTATCACATTCAATAGCATAATCCATTAATATACATAACAAATACGCCCATGGAATAATAATTCAAATATTTGCAAGATATCAATTGGACAAAAAAAAGAGTATTTATTTTAATATATGATCAACAAAAGTGAAAAATTTAAAGACTTCTGTGTCGACACGGTTCAAAACCGAGAAACTAAGTTCCTTCCATTTGGGCCTCCACCACTTCAATCCTCCACCAAAGGAAATCTCATATAAGAGAGACAATGAAGTTCTCAATCAATAAGAGAAGATCTTGGGGTCTGAACACTATGTTCAGACTTAAAGGACAAAGGGATGCAGACTCAATATGACGTGAATAATTTCTCTAGAGTAACTTTTCTCTCAAAGTTGAATTCTTTCTCCTCCTTTCCATAGATCAGAATTGACCCATTTATAACCTTCAAATGGAACTGAAGGGTTGATTCAGAATGTTTCTAGTATATGGAAGACCAAGGATCATTGATCTCTTGTCATGACATGGAAACCTGACACCATTTTTCATTTTTGGGCACAAATCCCGATGTATGTGGGTTGTAGTGTTTCTTCCTGCATATATGCATGCTGTATAGTAGGAAAGTTGTGTACATGTGGAAAAAATGTATCTTTTAGCTTTGGGATTTGCAAAAAGGGATGAAAAGTCTACATAGGGAAATGGAAAAAGGCCCTTTATGCAAGATTGCATAGGGTGTGTATTGGGTCTATAGAATTTTTTAGGTTTTGATCGACGAACTAGGGTTTTGCAGTGCTTTCGCGGTGCAGGGGTCCAGCAATGGCCCCATTGGGGCATCCACCACCCAGCGGAGGAGGGCCGACGAGCGGCTCTTACAGTCAATCTGCAGCCGGCGGCAAAGATGCGGAACGAACCAAAAGGCCGGCCTTTGAGCTGCCACCAGACATCTACTCGACCCTATGGGAAGAAGGCGCCTCCAAGGACTGTGAAATGGAGATCAACCATGAGAAAGCAGCCTCCACCTCCACAGCGGCCGCTCCATGGAAAACTGGTAAGTGCATCCCACAAGCTCCACAAGCCCCCAAATATGTGATCAATTCACCACGCATTGAAGAGCAAAAACAATTCATGAGAGACTACGCCCTTGTGGGTAAGTTTTTAGGGCTCTGGCCCTCAGAAAGAGATCTGATCCGTTGGATCCAGTACTGGTGGAAACCAAAGGGTCACTATGAACTGCAACTCGGATCCAAAGGATTTTTCACAATAATCTTCTACAATCTGGAAGACCGTAACCGAATCTTCGACGGAGGACCATATTTCTTCAACTCAGCAGGCCTCTTCCTGCGCTTCTGGACGGAGAAGTTCAGCCCCGAAAAGGAAGACTTTGCTCACGCGCCTGTATGGATCAGATTATACTCTCTTCCACAAGAGTTCTGGATCGAGGAGGTTCTGGCGGGTATCGGTAACACCATTGGCATATACATCAAATCGTCTGAAGCCACGAAGCAGAGGCGTTATACCTCCTATGCACGCATCTGCGTCTACCTGAATATAACCAAGGTGCTTCCTGGGTCCATCATTCTGGAGTATCAAGATGAAGATTGGGTCCAGACCATTGATTATGAGCATATTCCATTCCGTTGTCGCAGATGTCATGAGCATGGACATCTGTTCAGAGAATGCCCCCTTAACACTGCTCCAAAAAAAGCAAACCTAGACAGCAACAAAGACAAGGACGACTTCACTCAATCCACAGCAAAAAGACGACCGGGAGGCAGAAGACAACCAGCTCAGGTAAGTAAGGACCCCTCAACTAGCAATAGATTCATAGCATTGCAAGACCAACCTGAAAACCCTGCAGAGCATCCACTGCCAAACGAGCCTTCGCCGGCCACTGGATCTCATACCCCCAAGCAAGGGGAAGACCAAAATCCTATGAGAAAGGAAGCAGAAAATGCTCACCCAAGCGTGAATCAAGAAATCCACAATCATGTGGACGCAGAGAACGGAGAAACGAAAATGGATCTAGAAGAGCCAGATCTAGCAGGAGTGGATCTGGAACATCTTGAACATGCATATAGACATCAGAAACTCTTCACAATTCCCAGGGATCAATTAGGAAAGGTACATAAAGTATATCTCAACTCCTCCGCTGGATCCACGGCTAGAGCCAATCAAGGGCCGGGAATCCAAAGCAGTCAATCCAAAAGCACTGGTAAAACCCAGAAAGCTGAGAAGAGAAGAGGACGAAAATACACCAATAAGCTCATACAAGAAATTGGGCACTTCATGGTTAATTCAGGCCAAATCCACCTTATCTCGGATATCTTTCCTCCCCTTCCCAACCCCTCATCATCATGAAGATTATCTCCTGGAACATTAGAGGCCTCAACGGGCGTAGCAAGCACAAATTGCTACGCGATTTGATCATGGCAGAAAAACCTGACATTGTCCTTTTGCAGGAAACAAAATGCGCCTCAGAAGACGTGGATAAATTACTCCCCTACTGTTGGAAGCAAGGGGCAGCCGTTGCACTAGACGCCATAGGCACAACAGGCGGACTAGCCATCCTCTGGAACACTAATTCAATTTTGCTTGAGAACTTCATAGCTACACGAGGGTCCATCACTACAGACTACAGACTCATTGGTTCTGACAAACCGGGACATTTAACCAATGTCTATGGTCCAGCCACAACAGGGGAAAAAGCAGCCTTCCTCCGGAACCTAGAATTCCTGGCCACCCTACACCAGCACAATAAATGGATCATAGGAGGTGATTTCAACCTCATTCGCAATCTGGAAGAGAAAAGAGGGGGCTCAAGAAGATTGGACCAAGAAGCTAGAAATTTTAACAATTTCATAGATAACCATGGCCTCATCGACCTGGACACTAATAATGGCATTCATACTTGGACAAACTGAAGAACGGGCATACATCAGATAGCCTGCAAGCTTGATCGATTCCTCATTTCAGACTCCCTCATGATGGACGACACAGACATGGAGGCCTCAATCCTGGATATCCCTGGATTGGACCACTGGCCCATCCAACTCTGGATAGATCTTCCAACTGCAATAGGAAGGAAACCTTTTAGATTTGAGCAATTTTGGCTCGACCACCCAGATTTTCAAACCAACATTCAGAAATGGTGGAGGGAGGCTGAGATAACCCAAGGATCAAATATGTATAAATTCCGACAACGATTAAAAAATTTGAAACAGATACTCAGAATCTAGAATAAGAACACCTTTGGGGATATTTTTGCATCCCAAAAGCATTTAGCAAACAGCATGAGAGAAATCCAGGAGCAAATCAGAACTCAGGGGCTTACCTCTGATTTAAAGGAACAGGAAAAAATCGTCACCCAACAATTAGCAGCCAGAAAGAAACAAGAAGAGATCCTCTGGAAGCAGAAGTCGCGCATCCGGTGGCTCAAGGAGGGAGACCGTAATACCAAGCTCTTCCATAGGACAACTATTCAAAGGCGGCAAACCAATAGAATCACCAGCCTGATCTCCGCCAATGGGGAACCACTTCATTCACACGACGACATGGAAGCAGCTCTGGTTGATTATTATCAAAACCTCCTCACCGAACCTATCCAGGACAGGCGTGAGGCCATCACCAAAATAACTCAGCATGTGCCTTCTCTTGTCACGCGGGAACAAAACCTGGCCTTATCACGACCTATCTCACCTGAGGAAGTAGATCAAGCGCTTAAGGATACACCTAAATGAAAGGCTCCAGGACCGGATGGCTTTACCAGTGACTTCTTCCACCATTGCTGGCCAATGATCAGGCACGAGGTTTGGGAGATCCTTGAGGACGCCCGAGCTTCCGGACAGATTCTAAAAGCTCTAAACTCAACTTTTTTGGCTCTCATTCCCAAGGAGAGACAGGCGCAGCATCCTCAACAGTACAGACCTATAACGCTCTACAACATAATCTATAAACTCCTAACGAAGATCATAGTTGGTAGACTCAAGCCCATTTTACCGACTATCATCTCCCCAGAACAATCAGGATATGTTGAAGGTAGGCAAATAATGGACAGCGTCATCCTTTCCCACGAAGTGATCCACTCTCTGCAGAAAACCAAAACTCCAGGTATGCTTCTTAAACTGGACATATCCAAAGCCTTTGACAAGCTAAACTGGGACTATATGCGAGCCATGCTCTTAGCTTTCGGTTTTGATCAAAGCTGGGTCACCTAGATCATGAACTTAACTTCTTCAGCCTTCTTTTCTATTTTGGTCAACGACATCCCTTCCAGAACCTTTTCCCCCTCAAGAGGTATCAGGCAGGGTGATCCTCTCTCCCCCTTCCTCTTCATCATCATGGCTGAGGGCCTTGGCCATTCCATCCAAGCTGCAATCGCAGAAAATCGCTTAAAAGGTTTACCCTTGCATGGCATTCAGCCTCCCATCTCACACAGTCAATTTGTGGATGATTCACTCTTATTGGGCACCCCCATGGTTCGTGAGGCTAATGCCATTCTCGACATTCTCCAAGCCTTCGCCGCTGCCTCAGGACTGGAATGCAACAAGGAAAAATCCCAAATTTTCTTCTTCAACACACCCCCTCCTATCCAGCGCCACATCACTGAAATCCTAGGTTTCCGAAGAAGCTCCCTTCCGTCCAAATATCTGGGCATCCCCCTGATAGACAATCCTCTCTGTAACTCTTCATGGGAGAATCTTCTCTCCTCTTTAGCTAAAAGGCTCTCCTCCTGAACCCTCAGAGTTCTAAATCTCCCCAGCCACCTAGTCCTCCTCCGAAGCATCCTTCAGGCCCTGCCTATTTACTCCTTCTCGATGATGGCAGCTCCAAGAAGTGTCCTCTCTATCATTAGAAACCTCCAGCGGAACTTTCTCTGGCAAGGCTTCAACACTGGGAAGAAGATCGATCTGGTCAGTTGGGATAAACTCTGCAAGCCCAAAGCTCATGGAGGTCTGGGACTTCGTGACCCCCTTCTCATGAACAAAGTTCTCACAGCAAAAATCTGGTGGCGGTGGCTTAAGCAACCTCAGGACCTATAGGCCAGATTCTGGAGGAAAAAATACACGCCTCATGTAGCAGAGCAAAATCTAATAAGGTGGGACGGGAACGGCCCTGGATCTTTGATCTGGACAACAGCCAAGCAGAACAGACAAGTGGTCACCCAAAATGCTTTCTGGGAAATTCGGAACGGGGAAACGACTCTCTTTTGGCAGGACTCCTGGCAGCAATGGCCCATTTTAGCCAAAAAAACCTGGGCATAAGCAATATCTCCAAGCGCTACTCTAGCCGGTCTGACAAGAGTGGTTGACTACTGGCAGGATAATTCTTCTGAAGACAAATGGCGCAAATGGCACCTGGACAAAGAGCGCATAAATTTGGACGCAAGGGTGGACGTGGAACCTTGGCAGAAGGAGATGTCCAAACGAAAAATTCTTAAATTGGAAGGAGAGGACATTCTTAGATGGGGTCATCGCCCCAAAGGCACTTTCAGCACGTAGGAGGCTTACCAAATTTTGACCCAGATCAATTCCCCTACCACCAATGTACTCTGGCGCAAAATATGGAGTCTTTAGCATTGGCCAAAAATCACTCTCTTTCTCTGGCTCATCTCCCACTCCAGCATCCTCACTTGGGACACTCTCTCAAAGAGAGGTTTTATTGGACCCTCCATTTTCCTTTTATGTGAAAGTGCAGCAGAGACTCTGAATCACCTTCTGAATTCGTGTTCCTACACAGCGCAACTCTGGGATCAAGTGGCCATCATCATGCGCACAACAGATCGGCAGAGAGAAAGCATTATTGACACCATTGCTGAATGGAGAGATCACGCGTTCCAGTTCCCCCTCCTCAACAGGATCTGGCAACTCCTCCCGGGCTTCATCCTTTGGCAGGTTTGGAAAGAACGAAACCGAAGGGTCTTTTGTAAGCTTTCGCAACCCTGGCAAGCTTGCTGGAAACAATGTCGAATCCACGTCCTAGAAACCATCTCCCTGCAGCATTGGTATGATAACACGAGGAGCTTCACCCCTTCTGAACTCCTAATCCTCCAACATTGGCAACCCCTCCCCTTCTCCCCCCCCTCTTTCACCTCTCCTCCCCCCGTCCTTGCCTTGAGTCCCTCGTCTTGGTCTCCCCCTCCCTTCCCCTTCTTAAAACTCAATTTTGATGGTGCCTCAAAAGGAAATCCAGGAGCAGCGGGATATGGCGCAGTTATCCGTGACCACCTTGGCC
>ML784417.1:883512-906571 GCA_009831015.1 Picea engelmannii
GTCATCGAAGAGCCCTGGCCTGGCATCTTGCCCGAGTATGTCCCAGATTACACTATGCTTGTCCCCTACTTTAGTTCTAGTGGCTCTCATGGTGGTTAGGAATCTAGCTTTCTACAGCATTATCAGAAACTTTTTTGCTACTTTCTATATATGGTTGGCTGAACTGGTTTCTCCTCACGGAGCAGTTCAGTAATTACAACCGAATAAATCTAGTTATGTACTTTGGATACTGGTTCTGAGAAGGACTCTTATATTTAATACAAACTCTTACTTAAAAAAAAAAATATTGCATAGGGTGTGGAAAATCTGGCTATAACAAAAATATATTTCTAAAGGTGGTAAAGAAGAAAGGACCAAGAAGCATTGATATTTGACATACTTTAGAAGTTCATTCATTTCTCTTGCTAGTCCATGTAGTTTTATTTAAATATCCGATTTAATTTTTAGTTCTAATTAAAATTATTTTGCATAGTCAAGACTTGGTGGGCTTGTGACTTGGTTGATCTAGTGTATTTAGTCTTGATCATTTTCTTTTAGAAAACGGTTGTAATTGTAAGATGTTAAATTCCATATTAGACTTAAAAGTATGATCTTGGTCCTCACCCTCATAGGGGTTTGAAAAGAGGTATTTGTTGTAACTCAAAAAATGTATTATTAATACAAGTCTCATTTTTCTCAATTGAGACTTATGTATTTCTTATTTTTAGATTGTATTATTTCTTTATTTCATTCGTTTTTATTTTATAATCATTTACATAAAGTCATTTTTACATTTTATTTAAACAACAACACACAACTTGATAATAGCATCAACTCCAACAACATATTTCTTGAGGGCTGATTGATGTTTTTTCTTAGGCTATAAACCCAGGGTAACATTCCCACCTATCTCACTTTACCCTAGTGAGATTAAAAAATGCTTGAGTGAGGACCTTCTATTCCTCGCATCAACACCTACTATTCCTATGAAATTGAAGCAATGTGATGTGTCTATCCTTGGAAAGTGTAGCAAACAACCATTTCTTGATTATACTTCTAGAGCATGTAGAAAACCTGAAATGATAGATTCTAATTTGTGTGGCCCTTTGCATGTTCCTTATAAAAATGGAAATAAATGTATCATGTATTTTATTGATAATTACACCAGGATGTGCTGAGTGTACTTGGTGAAATAAAAATTGATTTTTTTTTAAACTTTTATAAATTTACATGTATGGATTCAAAATGAAGCTCAATCTTGTATTGGCTCCCTTCACACTAACAATGGAAAATAATATACATATAACAAACTTGAAAACTCTCTTTGCCAACATGGGATCAAACATCAAACTATAGTTCCATACAATCCTCAACATAATGGTGTAGTTGAAAGAATGAACATGACTCTTCTAAATATGGTTAATTCCATGATGTTTTTCAAGAATGTAAAATTGATATTTTGGGATGATGCTATTCTATGTTCATTTTATGTGAAAAATAGGTGTCCATATCATAATATTGAAAACAAGAGTCCTTATGAAATGTATGTTATAGAGAGATTTCTCCTATGTCTATGCGTAAGAGCCACAACAGAGTGATGACCTCAAAGAGTAATCCCAATCCCAAAAATAAATTAAACATAAAAAAAACTAACTAACTATCTCTTGCTTAGGAGAATGGAGACTAAACGATATTCTATGTTTAGTTTTGATTCCAATTTTGAATCTTTTCTGCAATGCTCCAATATTTTCTCCAGTTATCTGCACATTCAGAGAAAGATATCTCAAAGAGAAGGTAGTTACAAGAATAGCTAACTTTTAAAAATATAACAATTGAAATCAATTAGTATTATATATTATTGAAATTTAAATGAGACAATGATTCAATAAAACTTAGAACAGGAGGGGAAACAGATCTATTTGTTGAATAAGTAGCAAAAAGGTGGAATCCTACAACATGTGTTTGTTGAAGGCACTTCTTCAAAAATGACATCCGGGTTCCTCCATCAAGCTAGTGAAGACCAATTGCAGCTCATGGTTCTTAACTCGAGCAAGTCCAAGAAAGAAGTATGATCTCTCTTTGACAAGATAAAAAGGAGTGAGTGTCATTGGAAACAAGGGTTTCTAGGCCTAGGGTGAATTTTCACTAATTCAAAATAGGGGCTTGCAGACTCTAGAAAGAATATGTCAACATAATGATGCTTCAAGTTATGATTGTCCTCTCCTCTAGACTTAATATCTTTTTATACTCTCCCCAAGTGGTTGGAGTAGTTGTAAACAATTGTGAATGGGAAATATTGTTGATTTTTCATATGTGATGAGATATGATCGATGTGTTATTACAATGATGATTGTTCCATATATAGAGAACATATGGTGATCATCCATGAAAGGATGCATCCTTTGGATAATAAATAACTACTTATTTATTATATATATTTATACCTTTTATTATAAATATCATGTCATATATATATATATATATATATATATATATATATATATATATATATATATATATATATATATATATATCTGTGTGTGTGTGTGTGTGGAATAATTTCTTTTCGATGTTTTCTAAACATCAACACTCCCTCTCAACGAGGGAGACATTCTTTATCATTACAAATATTGTCTCTTAAGTATACAAACTTTGCCCTATACTCCTAACACTTGTCTTTCAATCTTGGGAGAAGTCTCTCTCCCACCTGAACCGAGGGAAAACTCCTTCTATGACTCCCACTGAGCTAATTGAGTCTCTCTGAGATCATACTCAATTTGGGTCTACATGTGATAGAATCTAGAATCTTGAGTCTTTATCATTCCTTGTCAAATCACCGTGACTAGGAAAAATACCACATCAGAGTCGTTCGCCACAAGTTCACACCTGTGAGTGAATGTTATCATGATGCTAATTGAAACATGGAAAGCACCTTAAGCACCTCGAGTCCATATTATTCCTTGTCATTATCAAGGAAGGACTACACCTAGGGCCATTTACCACAAGTACACCTTTGTGATAAATGCATCCTATTTCGCTTGGTATGATGCCCAATCTAGGAGAAGGTCCGCCTGATGCTTACTCGAGACATTGTAACAAAAGTTCTGTCACACATGGCACTCCCATGTGAACTTCTAGAGGCTACTCCCTCTATAAACACTAGGGTCAACTCCCCATAGTGTGTGACATCAAGGTCAACTCCCTTGACATGTCTACATGTGCTCTCCACAAGGGATGTTTCCTCATGTTCTCTCCACAAGGGGCGTTGTGTTATAATCCCAAACCAACTTATCCCTCTTGGATAAGTTTCCTCACAGATAAAATCAACTCAGTCACAAAGTAGTACGATATGGACTTCTAGAGGTTACTCCCTCTAGAAACACTAGGGTCAACTCCCCATAGTGTGTGATGTCAAGGTCAACTCCATGGCATTTCCTCATGTGCTCTCCATAGGGGATGTGTCCTCATGTGCTCTCCACAGAGGATGTTGGGCTATAATCTCAACCCCTCTTATACCTCTTAGATAAGTGTCCTCATATATCAAATCAACTTAGTCACAAAGGAGTACAATATGGATAATGTCTCAGGAAGTTGAAAACATTAAAACTCACTCTCATCAAGGGAGGAATTTTCTGCCACACCAAGTCTGTCACATAAGTACTCTAAATTTTTCTTGGTAAGCGGTTTGGTAAGAACATCAACAACCTGATCATCTGTAGGAAGGTATTGCACTAGTACTGCCTTCCTCTTCACCATGTCTCGGATGTAATGGTACTTGATATCAATGTGTTTTGATTTTTCATGAAACACTGGATTCTTTGAGAGCTTCACACAACTCTAGTTATCACAATGAATAATGATGGAATGTAGCACATGTCAAAATAAATATGCAAGGATCTTGTGAAGCCACACTACTTTGTGAACTGCTACACTTAATGCAATGTACTCTGCTTTTGTGATTCTCAAATCCACATAAATATATTTCCTACTACACCATGAAACCATGGAATATCCCAAAGTGAAGAAACACTTGAAGGTACCCTTCATGTCCATTGTGCTCCCTGCCTAAGTAGAGTAAGTATATCCTTGAAATCTTATGAAAATTATAGAATTATATCTCAAACCATGTCCAACTATGCCTTGCAGGTATCTCAACACATGCTTCATATAAATCCAGTGTGTTTGTCTCGGTTGACTCATGAACTTGATAAGTTCACTCACTGCATAGCAAATATCTAGTCTGTTGTTAACTAGATACATCGATTGTACAATAATTTGTTTCTATAGGGTCGGATCAATCTCATTGGAATTGGAAGAAGAGACACTTAGTTTCTTCAGATTTGTCAACATTGGTGTAGCCATGGGCTTACAGTTCAACATCCCAAACTTCTTCAATATCTCAATTTTGTACTTCCCCTGATGTTACGAGGAAAAAACTCTCTATGGCTAGGGTAAGCCACAACAGATGGAAATGACTGTAGAAATCAAATCTATCCCAAAAACATGCTATATAAAGCAATATGCAAGTGAGATAAGAAAGAGGCCTACCTCGTCTAAATGTTCGATGAAGTCCACCATTAAGCACTTTGACCCAAAGCTATATACCTGCAACTAGTTCTCAACAACCAAGCAAAAAAAGAATATTGTGATAATATAAAAGGTTGGCACATTAGATAGTATAATAACTTAATATACATAACAAATATGCCCATGGATAATAACTCAAATATTTTCAAGATATCAATTGGATAGGAAATGTGTATTTCTATTAATAAATGATCAGCAAAAGTGAAAATATTACAAAATTTCGTGTCGGCATGGTTCAGAACCGAGAAACTAAGTTCCTTCTAGTTGGCCCTCCACCACTTCAATCCTCCACCAAAGGAAAACTCATAGAAGAGAGACAATGAGGTTCTCAATCAATAAGGTAAGAGCTTGGGGGATGAACATTGTGTTCATACTTAAAGGACAAATGTATGAAAACTCGATATGAAGTAAATAATTTCTCTAGAGTAACTTTTCTTTCAAAGTTGAATTCTTTCTCCTCTTTTCCATAGCTTGGAATTGGCCCATTTATAGCCTTCAAATGGAACCAAAGGGCTGAGTCGGAATGTTTCCAGTATATGGAAGGCCAAGGATCAGATATCTCTTTTCGTGACATGGAAACTTGACATTAATTTTCATTTTTTGGCACAAATCCTGATGTACGTGGGTTGTAGTGGAGCAGACTGAGTATATGCATACTATATAGTAGGCAAGATGCATACATGTGGAAAAAATTGTATTTTTAGCTCTAGAATTTACAAACAGAGATGATAAGTCTACATGGGGGAATGGAAAAAGGCCTTATGTGCAAGATTGCATATGGTGAGGAAAATATTTCTATAACATATGCCCCCTAATGTGTGAGATCAGAGGAATATCTACGATGGATGAAATACATTATAAACAACCCATAAGTGGAGTGATGGGGAACCAACTGGAAGAACTAGTTGCTCATTACATTCTGCACCGACTTTGCATACATGGCTGCCAATAGAATTACACTGCAGATCCATGTGAAAATACCAAACAACTGTCTGTGGCCATGAATAGGCAAATAAAAATGTGGTTACATGCCAAAAGTTGTCATAGTCATGAACAAGGCCCAGTAGAACTAGTCTCAAAACCAATCTGAATATATCTGTATACAATGGAGTACAATCTGATCTCCCATGATCCCTAAAGTCATATAGGTACTGGTCCAATGAAAAGGAAGCAACAACTCATGAAATATTCAGCCACATAGTGATGTCTTCAAGTCTTATACACAATCCTCCAAGGGTGCAAGTCTACATCATGTGAATAAAGAAGTTGGGGTCGAACACAACAAGACATCGTTTGATTACAGGTCATTGAGGTATACTATTAACAAATGTGAGACAACCTACCGATAATGAAAGTAGGTATCAAGGCACCAAGTACATTCTTACAAGTGTGAATACAGGAGTTGGTGTCGAACACCTAAAGAATCCATCGATCGGGAGACATTGATATATTCCCAGCTATCAATGGAAAGATAACCTGCCACTAATGACTACAAGCTTCAAGGTAATCATAAGACTCTAGGTCCCGTTTCCAGAATAGATGAGCTGAAGTCGATGGAAGGAAACCCGCTAAAAGGAGAGAATTAAGGAATCTCTCATCAGTCAGCATGAGGTACAAAGAAGGAGCTTCATGATTTGGTGGAAATTGGACGAAGAACATGTTCACGAACCAAAGACCTTGTGCGTCTTTCATGTGTTCCAAGTGCAAGCGAAACACGAAAAAGACCCTTTGAATAGCATCCAATGAGGAAAAATTCTGACAAAGGTGAGGAAACCACCAATAAGGCTAATGGCATCCAAGACATTGCATGAATCCCAATGTGTGAATAAATGTCTTGCTGTCGAACACAAGGGAAACCACCCAGTCAATGACCAATGATGAAATGATGACTTTTGGGTTCAAGGTTATCTACCAATGATGAAAGTAGGGCCAAGGTGCATGATAGGACTACAATATCATGTGACTCTGAGACAAACTAAGGGTATGGTCGACATGCAAAGTCAAGAGTTCTAAGAAGTGGTCGACATAGGTTGATAGACTTCCTTTCAAGAAGACCATGAGACATATGGAAGACTCCGATAGCATAGACTTAATGATGAAACCATGATATGCAGGAGGAATAAATGATATTCTCCATAGGGATTGGAAGAGTAACTAATCGGTAGAGAAGACCCTGTAATGATCTCAGCTTCCTAAGGCCATGCTAAACCCAAAATTATAGTGACAACTGAACTCAATAACTTTGTGCTATGTTCAAATGAGACATGACTGCTTCGAATATAAGATCGTACTCCCTTCCCACCCGTCTTTTTTTTTGTTTTCATAGATAAATGAATGTTATGATATAGAGGAGGAAACGAGTGTTACAAGTAAGAAAAACTAGTTCTAGTAGTGGAAGATACCTATGCTCAATGCAAGGATATGCATGCAGGAGATGGACACTCAGGGGAATGTTCCCTCCTGGGTATAGGGTGTCAAATTGCAAAAGATATAAATGAGGCTTTTCTTGGTTGAGGATGAACAAACTACTAATGCAAATGGTTTATTACGCAAAGCGAGAACTGGCTCAATACTGCAAGCAAGGAAATGAGATGCAATCACAACTTAACACCAAAAAATGTCCTTTTTTATGACTTTTAGTCGACTTGGTGTGAAAAAGGGATAAAATTGTGCCAAATAGACGTCCTTTCAAATCCAATTTATGAGTGTGAAAGAGACAAGTTCACTTGAAAATATTTTATCTTTATGAAAACGAGTCGGAAAAGAGCTTAACTAAGACTCATGACCTTTCAAGTCCAATTTAATGAGTGTGAAAGGGACAAATCACTCAACAATCTTTTCATTTTTTAGAAGATTCAGAAAAGAGCTTAAATTAGAATCGTTGATGTTGTTTTAAGAAACATGTAATGGGGGAAGCCAAGGCTCCCGTGCAGGACTTCTGTGAAAGGCCAACAACTTATGAAGAGTTGACACAATATTGGGAAAACCCAAATCTTTCCAAGTCGAGGAGGATAAAATACTTCCATAGGTTACCTTATCTACAATATATCAAAGAATGTCCCTTATTTGGAAGGTTGTAGATGAAGGAAGTCGAGGTTCTACAAGATTATTCCAATCAAAGGAAACCACCCTAGGCCTTGGAGGGAGCATACTTGAAGAGAGTGTAATTCTCCCTAGTGAAGAAGGTACATAACTAGAGATGATAAGGACATGGTTGAAGGGCGCATAACCCTCCAAAATAAGAGTGGGATTGACCGAATATTGCATCGGAAATTTCACTTCCTTAGGATTGTCACTCTCCAAGAGAAGAGTGGGATCGACCGAATATTGCATTGGCATGACCACTTCTTCAACTTTTGGTTGAATAGGATGCGAGCCAACAAGGTTAATAGATGCATCACCCCCTAAAATAGGAGTGGTGTCAGTCGAATATTGCATTGACACGACCATTGGTTGAATAGGATGTGAGACAACAAGGTCAAGAGATGCATAAACCCCTAAAGGAAGAGGGGTGTTGGCCTAATATTGCATCGGCATGACTGTTGTATCAACCAAATAAGGTTAGGAAGCCAAATAGGACTCAGAACCCGAAGGGCCCCAAGGAAAAGACCACGCTTCTTGTACCATAGCAGTAGTAGGGCACAAACGAGTAAGGTGATCTCCATTGTAAATCCTATAAAGGAAATTGGGCTTTCATCTTACACGTCTAGGATTCTCAATCGTATGAATTCCCCCAAAATGACTTGTAGTGGATGGTGACATGCTCCCAGCATCACTTGCAGAGGCTAGTAGAAAATCTCCCACATGACGGGAAAAGGTTGGTGATGAATCCCCAACATGATTAGCAGAGGTTGGTGATGTATGTGTAGTATGACTAGCGATGACCAGACTTGTGCCCCCAACATGACTTGTAGCGGTTGGTTATTGGTCTTAAACATGAATAGCATAGGTTGTTGACGCATATCCAACATGACTAACAAAAATTGGTGATATAATGCCAGTATGTGGCTGACCCTCACAAGACGCATTCGATGAAGGTAGGGTCCAAGTATCACTAAAGTAGGAATTGCGGAAAGGAATGGACCTTCCTGTCGAAACGGGCCTACTGGACATGGCGTAAATGTGGTGAATCGATGACATGAAGTTGAAAGTACCCATAAGGGAAGAATACATTTTGACACCAATATTCTTAGTTTCCAGGTGATAATTGTCGATCACGGGGATTGACGGTCCAATAGATGCATTAGAACTAGAGTACGCAAAATATAATTGGTCAATCGTCATGATCTTCCCTTCATGAGGAAAACAAAGAGTACGAAATACAAATGATACGATGAAAACCATAGAATAGGTCCAATTGCATCCTAGTAACAAGTTATAATCAAGAGGTGCATCAACTAACTCGACCTCCACCTCTACCGTCTTCCCACCTAACTAGACCGGAAAGGCAGGAAGAATATAGTGAGGGTAGAAGGAATGATTGTCAAAAGTAGTCAACATGTTTGATGACTTGGAAAGAGTCGAAGAAGCGAGATATTTCAAACAGATCACGGACATCACACATGTAGTAGTGCCTTCATCAACAACCACACATTTGATTGTCTACTTTGAGTACTCCACATGGATTTGGAAAGCCACATGGTAAGGCAAGCGAGGCTTCACATTTGTGACGTCAAACTTGATAACTTTTGAGCCAATGGGTTCTAGAGATCCTAAAGAAGATAGTAAGTCATTCCTTTATGAAGGACACGTCTAGATTAACACCAAAGCTGACATCACACAAAGGGTTTGACCCAGGTCCTCAGTGATAGAGTAGTTCTGGGTGACTAGCATTTGGATTGTGGGTAGAGCGCTTGAGTACTCCTTTCAGAATATGAGGCGTTGGCTCTAGTTTTTAAATCTGTAAATTTGTCTCCGAAGGAGGAGGGGGAGATTCTAGACCAAGAATAGATTGTGAAGAGCTATAATCTCAAGATCGAGTGGCTACATTAACTTTTGCATTGACCATATTGATACACAAACGGTCACCATCTTGCAATGACGGGTTTTGACTCCCACTAGTCGCATTTCCAACAGTTGAGGAGCTCGAGGCCATGTGTTGGTTATGTGGAAAAGGATTTGTCAGTACGTTGGGTGGTAGAGATAAAAGCCTCACATCTTTTGCAAGTTTGGGGCATAAATGGGTAAGTTGATCATCTGTGCAAAGCTTACAGGGAAATTTCACCTTATGTCTTTCTTGTTTTCCCTCTCCAACATTACTATTTGTATTCTCATTATTACCATTATCCTTGGGTTTATTACCATTTTTCCGACCCTTACGATTATTATTTCCTTTGTTCTTATTCCTACCTATTTGTTGGCCACCATTTGGGTTGGCCGACGATTGCATGGAATGTACATCTGCCAACTGAGTGGGGTTGGAAGACATAGACGAAGTTGGCCCTCCTACATACTGTTTAGAGACAACTCTTTCAAATGGATTATCACCGAGTCTGCAGACTTTACATTGGTGGTACCTACAATTCCATCGGCATGAGGTCTGGGATTTTGTCTAGGGTTTTAAGTTGACCACAGTGCATCTAGAAGAAGGTGGTATAACATCCCATACTAAGCGTATATCAGATCTAATTGTTGGACTCTAAAGATCGATTCTTCCTCAGTAGTAACTCCATATGTAGCAACATCCTTCGAGATAGGATCATGCAAAGACTTAAGGAACCATTCTAAAAGAAAGGTTGGTGGTATGAGGGTCTTAATCAACCACTTCTGTCTATGCCACTCCTGGATATGATCCAAGATACGAGTGGCAGTGTCATGGCATAAATTTGATAGAAGTTCTAGGCCAACATCGTAACGAATAAGAAATTGGAAGTGGTTAAGGAAGACCAACACCAGTTGACTAAAGTTCCCATATGCCCCCCTAGGTAGCTTGATATAGCATTTTGCATCAACTCCAATGAGGATGCATTTAAATAATATTAACCGAATAGAATCGTCATTAAGGGAATTCGAGGAGCACCATAGGTGAAAGGTAGTAGCGTGATCACCAGGATCCTCACCATTCTTACCTTCGAACTTTGGGATGTCCAAAGGAACCTTGGTAGGGATGGGGGGCCATTTAGGATCATGACTCATAGGTTTTTTCATCAACTTAGAAAAATCTTACAGATTAAGCGTGGCCAGAAAAGGGAGACATGGTTGCATCATCTAGCCCCAAGCTCCCGGGAAAGACTGTGTTTGAGGAACTATAGCCCATCCAGGGTTCTAGTAAGCACCATGGCCATGTATGGGATTGTAAGGCCCCCCTCCAGGATGATTCATAAAAGTTTGGTTGGGCATCATTCAAGTAGGAATGTTCTGATGACGGTTATAAAAATTGCCCCCAGTTGGATTGGATTCGTGTTGGGGGTTTCCCAAAGCGTGAAACTGACCTCCTCCGGGTGTGAATCCAGAGGATAGAGGTGTATTATTCATTCCAAATGTGTTGTTCATAATCAACACTGAGGAGGTAGGGGTGTAGGATGAAACTTGAGCAGAAGATTGACTGCCAGGTTGATTGTTCCACCCAGAAGCAAGAGGATTAGACCTGGGGTTAAAAGAAGGAATGCCTCCCATATTAGGAGTTATTTGAGGGCTTTGAGAACCACCAAATGAAAATGGAGTATAAGGAGGTGTAGTTCCCGCAAGCCCAATGTTAGCATTAGGGCCAGTAGTTGGGATGGTGTTCGAAAACTATGGAGTAAAGTTTGGCATACCATAGGAAAAAGGACTAGAGGCCATAGGGATGGATTGAACATTATAGCTTGGTGAGTGACCAAGATACCCAAAAGGGTTCGAGGCAAGAGATTGAGCATTCATTATAGTCTGAGCCATAGTAATGATAGGTTCCTCTGACACTACAACCATTGTGGTTGCAGGAGTCGAAGGGGTGCCATTTACTATAGTGGGTGTGGGATTCGAAGGGCTCCTAGTGTTCTGAATATTAGATTCAGTACTCATCCTTGTAGAATCAAAAGTCTTAAGAATGGATGTGTTTGTACCAAGACTAATAACTCTACACCTTTTAGAGGGAAAAGACTCGAAATCTGGTGGTAACTGTAACAAGCGATAGGATTGACGAGGACGTTGGTCTGAATCCACGATGACTTAAGACTCTAAAGACTAAAAATAAATCCTAAGGCCAACCAGTAATCAAAGAGCACACCAAAATGAAAAAAAACAAAATGAAAAAAAATGAGGTAAAGTGGTTGAATGTGGCCTCCCTCCCTAAAGAAGGTATGTCTTTCCCAAGAGGGGCTTGAGACTCCCTGCTAAAGATCGGAGGTATCATAATCAGTTATAAGGGCCCTTGCGGGATTAACAAGCATTCTGTAAGATCCCCCAGGAGAGGTAATCCTCCATAAAGGTTGTGTCTTGTCTGACCCTTATCTGACCCAGGGTACTTACATAATAACCCCTACAAGTAACCTATCTGGAACCTAAGTCAAGAAACTAAGCAACCAATTTATAATTGATGCACAGATGAGAAGTCGTAAGTCAGGTCCACCGTATGGTCAGGGTAGAAAAGACTAAAACCTTGAAATTAACGCCTCTCACAAAGCTAAAGGCACTAGAAAGATCCCCAGATATGAATAGATCCCCAAAAATATCTCTGACACTAAGAAGGTATCAGGGGGATATGCCTTCAACCAACCTCGCACGACCACGTGATTAACTTCGGTGTGAGTGGAGCCTCCTGATATTACCAATTATACAATGGATTTTTCCACTCCCTTTCTCAGACAAATATGTTGATTTAATGGCTTTGGATAAGTTTACTCACAAAATCTTATTCCAAGTCACAAAATCCTAATCTAGTTTGTGCACCCTAGAAAATAAAATCGTGACTAATCAATTTTAAATTACAGCATTAATTTTAGTGGTCGTGGTTACTCAAAAAGGTATAGTAGTGAAACTCATGATGTTATGACTTTTCAAGAAAAGTAAATATGAATATAATGCAAAGCCCTAACTTTAAATTTCAATGAATGATATGATTCTGAAAACAAATGCAATTTTCAATTTCAACTCTAAAATTATGAAGTAAAAATGTAATCTTTCTTCATGCGCTAAGCTAATGACAAGGACTCAAAAGACCAAAATGCCAAGCAATGAAAAATGCCTAATATTTTTGTATTTTCAATATAATAAAAATGAAAATGCATGGACTGAAAAACAACTTGATATATAAACTCTATTGTGTGTAAAAATAGATAGCTCAAGTAGGATACTAAGAAGCAAAACACCCAGCCCAATGTATAAGGACAAAAAATGAAAATATGATGAGAAAGAATCCACCCAGAAATTCAACCAAAGATAGGTTTCATGTCATCCCACAAGAACTTAGCAGGAACTACAAAGACCTAAGAAGAATCATCAAACATCAAATCCCACCCAACAACCACCAGAACCAACAAAAAAGCAAGGAAAGTTGATGTACATGACTGTTTAGGAAAACAAAGCATATGTATGTAGCTTGTAGAGGGACAACCTGCATATGTATGCGATTGTCAGGCGAAAAAGTGCATATTTGTTTCAAAAACAAGGCCCGGCAAGGGAGAAATATGAAAAAATCAAACCTAGAGTGAACAGAAACAATCAAGCAATGATGCGACAATAAACAAAAAAGGAATGAGAGAAATGTAAGGAGAAAAGTATTTCAAACCCTTAGAAATAAGATCAATCCCCAATATGGTTGCCAATTTTGTTACGAGGGAAGAAATCTCTATGGCTAGGGTAAACCACAACAGACGGAAATGACTATAGAAATCAACTCTATCCCCAAAAAATGCTATATAAGCCAATATGAAAGCGAGTTAAGAAAGATACCTACCTCATCCAAATGTTTGATGAAGTCCATTGTTGAGCACTTCGACCCAAAGCTATATACCTACAGCTACTTCTCAACAACCAAGAAAAGCAAGCATATGGTGATAATATAAAAGGTTAACACATTAGATAACATAATACATTAATATACATAACAAATACTCCCATGGATAATAACTCAAATATTTACAAGATATCAATTGGATGGGAAATGAGTGTTTCTATTAATAAATGATCAACATAAGTGAAAATATTACAGACTTCCGTGTCGGCACAGTTTGGAACTGAGAAACTAAGTTTCTTCCAGCTGGGCCTCCACCACTTCAATCCTCCACCAAAGGCAAGCTTATAGAAGAGAGACAATGAGGTTCTAAATCAATAAGGGAAGATATTGGGGGCTGAACATTGTGTTTAGACTTAAAGGACAAAGGGATGCAAACTCAATTTGAAGTAAATAATTTCTCGAGAGTAACTCTTGTCTCAAAGTTGAATTATTTCTCCTCTTTTCCATAAATCGAAATGGGACCATTTATAGCCTTCAAATGTAACTGAAGGTTCAAGCCTGAACATTTCCAGTATATGAAAGGCCAAGGATCAGATATCTCATTTCGTGACATGGAAACCCGACATTAATTTTCATTTTTTGTCACAAAACTTGATATACTCGAGCTGTAGTGGAGCAGCTTGTGTATACGCATGTTGTATAGTAGGCAAGATGCATACATTGGGAAAAAAATTGTATTTTTAGCTCTGGAATTTACAAATAGGGATGATAAGTCTGCATGGGGGAATGGAAAAAGGCCTTATGTTCAAGATTGCATATGGTGAGGAAAATATTTCTATAACACCTGACTCAGGAATATCTCATCAATTCTCTTCCACACCTCTATTCCCAAGAAATTGTGAATCATACCAAGGTCCTTCATCTCAAACTAATAGGCTAACACATACTTGCATTCAACAATAAGGCTCTTTGTACTGGTGAGGAATAAATCATCAACGTAGAGGACCAAAATTACGGACTCGCCATTAACGGTCTTCTAGTACAAATTGGGATCATTGACACTTTTGATGAAGCCCAAACTCATCAGGTGTCCATCAATCTTCACATACCAAGCTCGAGGTGTCTTCTTGATTCCATATAGGGCCTTCTTCAACCTGCACACATGAGACTCCTTCTCATGTATCGTGAAACCATTTGGTTTCTTGATGTATACTTCTTCCTCAATCTCTCCATTGAAAAAGGTTGTCTTCACATCCATATGATGTAGTATCCAACCCATCGATGCTGCAAGGGAAATAATCATTTGGATAGAAGTGTATTGAGCAACAGGAGAAAATGTATCCTCATAATCTATTCCCTCCACCTGAGAGAATCCTCTAGCAAAAAATATCGTTTTGTGCTTCTCGATGCTTCCATTATCTATCTACTTGATCTTATAGATCCACTTGGAAGTCACTACAGACTTCCCCTCAAGTCTCGAAACAATATCCCACGAATCATTCTTCATGATGGACTAATACTCCTCCATCATGGCATCTCTCCATACTAGTTGACTAGATTCCTCCTCATAATAGGAAGGCTCAGAATCAATGATGTGGCTCATAGATGCAGCATAGCATGAATATCTCTGAGGTATCTTGATATCTTGGAAGGTATCATGAGGATTTCCATGTCCTTCTGCCTCCTGCATAGTCTAACGATCCCACGAAGGTCTCTTTCAAACCGCTAAAACATCTATGGGAACATCAACTACTCCCTATGGGAATCTGTAACTGATAAACACTGAAACTGAGAGTAGCTTCTCTACTCTATCAGCAACTTCCCTCCTCTAGGAATTCTCTCTGTGGAACTGGATCCTCCACTCTCACTCTCCAATTGATGCCTCTACAATTGCTTTATTTGGAGCTGAGAGTGGCTCAATAACTGTTCCCTTTGGAGCTAGAGGTGAATCATCCTCTGTCTCTTCTCCCTCTGACACTAAAGGTGTCTCTTCCTTCTTATTTAGAGGTAACTCAATGTTTGCTTCCTCTGGATGTGGTAGCACCTCCCTCTCTAGGAGTGCCTTTACATACACTAGAATTTTTGTCATGCTTTCTTCCTCAACATCTCATGGATCAACTCATGTACTAGGACAAATACACCTGCTCCCTCTGAGTCTCATAATGTGCTTTCCTCCTTTACTATATCTATCACCATAGTTTTTCTACAGTCAGTCTTGACTAGTTGTATCCATGATCACTGGAATTGTCTCTGCTATCTGGTATGATCTCTTCCTGGAGGTATATTGCTCCTAGAGATTTCCTATATCTAAGCATCATGTATCCTATGCATCAAACATTTTCTGTGAAATTGTTGTGCACATTACATCCCAATAAAGAGCGTGAAAAATGAAATTTCAACGTAGTAGAAATTTCGATCATACATGCATAATGCTCTGACTTGGGTATAGTGCCATAATCTTGAATCATGCAATCAAAGTATTTCCATCCCTTTTCCACAAGCCCTAAATGGAATATCCATGCATTCCATATCCAACAATCATTGCACTCCATAAAACCACATTTCTATCAAATATTTTATTAAACTATTGACATGCAATCTCTAATCTGTTTGCAGTGCTACCAACAGTGTACATGTTGAGAGAACACTTATATTGGTAAACGATGTAGGTGTCATGTCTTCCAATAGCATATCATGAAAGAGTGTCATAGCATCATTCACATCTCCACTTTGGGTGTCCTTGGAAATCAAAGTATTCCATGATATAACATCTCTTTTAGAAATTTCATCAAACAGTCAGTGTGCAATATCAATACTACCAACATAAGAAAAATATATGTTTGTTTCCCTATAACAACGTTGAATTTCAAGTTAATACAAATCAAAGGTATGTTTTTTGGAATCTATCTTGTGCAATGCCTCTACCTCTCACCCTCGAACCAATTGATCATCTATAGCCGAAAAACAAAACCAGTGATGGTCCAACCGAAATGACCATAGACCGATGCCTTTCAATTCTAGCTTGAAAAAAAAAACCATTTTGAACAATGCCTGATAGAATTTCTAATAAATTAGAAGCAACCAAAATAACAGTGGTATCCTCCTTCTACATTACATTGGCCCCTTTCCAGGTAGCAATTGGTGGCTCAATACAAAAAAATAACACCTTGTCTTAACCAGCAATGATGACATCTCATCCTCTTGTTGATTTCCAAGTGTCTTCCACGTTACTCGACCTTCTACTTAAAAACAAATTAGGAAATATAGTAGCTAGTGAAAATCATTATTTTTGATGACTACGGTGGGTATCTCTTGGAGGTATATTTCTAGAAAACACATGCTCTTAAATGGTGATGGAAACACCTCTTTTCTCCTAACCTCAGATATACCATTCCACACCAAAATCTCCTATGCATTACTCCTCTATGTAGGCTTTCATTTCCCTTCCATTTCCATGGGCCCTCCCATGATAGAGTCAGACCAAGTCCCGCTTTGATACCATGTGGATTTTTCATATGAGATGAGATATGATCAATGAATGACTACTTTTTTATTATATATAATGATACCTTGTATTATAAATATCATGTCATATATATATATATATATATATATATATATATCAGAGGTCTATTTCAAGAAAGCACACGCTCTTAAATGGTGATGGAAATGACTCCTTTCTCACGACCTCAGAGATACCATTTTGCTCCAACATATCCTATGCATTACTCCTCTATGCATAATTTCATTTCCCTTCCATTTCCATGGGCCCTCCCGTGACGAAGTCAGGCCCAGTCCCACTCTGATACCATGTTGATTTTTCATATGAGATAAGATATGATCGATGAATAACTACTTTTTTATTATATTTACTAATACCTTGTATTATAAATATCATGTCATATGTGTGTGTGTGTGTGTGTGTGTGTGTGGAATAATTTCTTCCCAATGTTGTCCAAACATCAACAATTATGGGTTCAGGAACTGGGGGAACTAGTAAACCACACCAAAAAATATGTACGCGCCCTACAAAGGAGCAACCCACATATGCACATGCCTTGCATAACTGATAGGGCATGTATATGTAAAAAAATGTAGTTTTTTTTTTAATTCAAAGGATGAAAAAGGGGATTAATGTCTACAAGTACGATAGGGAATGACCAAGATACCACCAATGCATATATGTGGTGGAAATTGGTGCTATAATAGATTCCCCTTAATGTGTGAGGTCATAAATGAAACTGATGGAAAAAATACTTTATAAATTTAGGAGGTGAGGATGCAGTGGGCCTAGGTAGAGGTTTTCTAACATCATTCCAAGACCAAAACCTACAACAAGAAACAAGTAAGAGTACTCTTTTCTTGGGGAAGGCATAGCCATGCTTAGGAGTGACAAAAGCATGGTCACCAAATCAAGTACACTACAGATCCATGAAATATGTATATATAGAAGAAGTGATCATGGCCATAAAAATGAATACACATTGGATCCATGTCAAAAGAGATCATAGCCATGAAAGATATAAGAAGTGGATCCATGTCTAAGAATTAGAGGAGGATATCTAGAAATAAGAGTTGTACCAAATGATCCACCACAAGTATCAATGTCAAATAAAGGAAGTGGTACTATATAATGCAACTCAGGAAGTAGCGTAAAATATGTGATTCTACTGTAGACATTAGGTCTTCAAATCATATCATCAATGGTATAAGTCTTCAATATGCGAATAGATGTGTCGAAGTCAAACATAGTGAGACATCATTTGATTATTGTTCATTGATGTTTACCATTAAAAAATGTGAGAAAACTCATTGATGATGATAATGGGCATCAAGGTACCTAGTACATTCTAGCAAGTGTGAGTAGATGATATGAAATTGAACACTTGTAGAATTTTTTGATCACGGGACATTGATGTATTCACACTATCAATAAAAATGGAACTTTTCACTGATGGCTGCAAGCCCCAAGATAATAAAATGACTCTATATCCCTATCCCAAAGAAATATGATCTGAAGTAGATAGGAAGAGATTCGTTGGAATGAGGGAATTAAGGAATCCCCCATCATCCAACACGAGGAATAACAGAAGGCCAACTATTTGGAAGAAATAATAAGAAATCTTAAAAGGACCCACGACTGAGTATAACTCTTGTGTGCACCATATGAAATAACGCATGAAAAATACCCCTTGAGTAGTGACCAATAATGAAAATTGTTGATAGAGATGAGAAAACCACCAATTGGGTCAAATGGATTCCAAGGTAATGCATGAATCCCAATGTGTGAATAATTTTCTTGTTGTCGAACACAAGAGAAACCTCCTTGTCAACAATTAATGATGGAGTGTCATCTGCTAGGTGCAAGGTCACCTATCAATGATGTAAATAGGGTTAGGGTGCAAGTCTAGGTCAAACTCTTAAAGCAATGTGTTGTAATCATTAAGATTTGACCCACCAATAGGAAGTCAATGAGGAAATTCCTTACCATCATGAGTATAGGACAAATATTCTTGTTGATTCTAAGAAGTACTTAACAATGTAAAGGTCGACATGTAAAATCAAGAATTATGAAGAATGGGTGACAAAGTATGAAACTTCCCTTGAACAAAAGAATGACAAAAAAGTGAATTGGGTAGAATATACTCAAGGATGAAAATGACATAATTCTACAACACTAGAGGCATCAAAAGAATCTCCACAACAACTAGAAGAATAACTAGTCAGAGGAGTAAAAACTCTATGTAAATGGTTTAGTTTCCAAAAGCCATATTAAACTTAATTTATTGAGACAGAGACTCAAAAAAAAAAAAAAATGTGTTCAAGGGTGACTCAATTGCTGCCAAAATACTTCCCATCCTATTTTTTGTTATTTGATTTTTTTGTCTTTTTCAAATTAGCAAGTGTTATAAGAAAAATATTTTCGTTGGGACAGATCCGACCTATCCGGCTGTGAAGTCATTTACAACCTCTTTGATAGAACGACACGAGGCATAGACTACCTTCACCTGAGGTGGTCCATCGCCCGAGGTGGTAATGAAGGGGAAAAAAGAGAGGTGAAATACTTACACGAAGTCTCTCTCAAGACCACCCACCTTGGGTGTTGTCCTCCCTCAACTTCCTAGATGGCCAAAATGGCCTAGGGGGTGAAAATTATGGACAATAGGATGAAAATAAGATCGCTGATTTTTTGGATAGCGAACTAAATAAAGTGAACAATGAGTTGTTCGCTCCCTTAAAGCATTGGAAAATGGCCCAGAATGGGCTCCCGGGGTGAACCGGGGTCTTGAACAATTAACCAATGGATGCCTCAAGTGAAAGAGTGAAAAAACAAGGGTGAAATGTGAGCTTAAAATTTACATCCAAGTCCTTTTAGATGGCTGTAAATTGTGAACAAAAATATATTTGAATCTTTTAAGACGGGGAAACAAGCTCAATATGGCTTGATACCCCCCGGGGTGACCCGAGAAGTGATCCTGGAAGATTGTCAAATAAAAAATGGGGTTGCAAAAGGATACAAACAACCTTTTTACAAGTTGTTACAACTATGTTTGGGAGGATATTTACAACTTCAATTTGTAGTTCATGGATGAAGGGTGCACTATCAAAAGGCTTGAATTTAAATGTATTTTATTGGTGATTTTTTAGTTATCAACACATGCCTTGGCTACCACATTGTTTTGAAGGTTATCCCGATCATGAAAACACATCCCAGAACTGTGTCAACCAGTATAAGAAGAGTAGTCTCAGCAGACCATGGTGGTTAGGTTGAATAGTGCCCCATGCAGTTTAGAGAAGTAGGGATTAGCCACTTCTCATCACTAGTGCTTTCGGGCTCTTAAAGCCGCTTAGATGGAAGAAGGATACCTGTGAAAAGGAAGAGGCCTAGGACCCCCCTAAAGGGAGTTTTAGCTAAGCTTACCCAAGCAGAGTATTATTTCAACTAGGCTAAGCTATTCAACTCCTTGACTATGTGGTACTAAGGAATGACCACTCGATTTATACTAACTAGACAACTTATGAGGGGATCTTGATGAAGACTCCTTGGATTTGACTCTTAATATCCTATAAAATTGAAATTGCTTGAAATAAAGGACCAGGCAATCCATGTGGCGAGGTCACGTCTTGCTTTCACAAGTGTGTCTCCTGGTCACTGAATATGAAATCTATCTAAAACTTTATACAAAAAAAAAGTAAATAGGTATCTGACATATATATCATGGCTAAATAATATGTATATGTATGTAGCTAAATAGTATAGGATTGTTTTGAGTGTATGGGGCGGTACCCTGAATTGTTTTCAAGTGTTTTGCGGTTTTTTGAGTGTATATAGCTTGATGATTTTTTGTATGGCCCCTTTCGGGGAAACCACCTGTAGATTAGTGAATGAAAAATTATGCAATGAAAAGATGAAAAAATTAACTAATTACAAGTAAACTATTACACCATTCAACCTAAAGAAATGTGTTGAGGCTCTTTGCGAGTGGCAAGTCCGCCATGTGCATGAAAGCCCCAACTAATTCCTTGTATGGGGATTGGAATTTTACTGATTGGAATTTAGAAATATTAATGATTATCTAAGAAAGTACAGATGAGATTTTATGAACACAAATTCACAAGTAAACTACTCAAACTATCTACACAAACAAAGCATATCAACATGGGTATGTGTGCAAAAAAATTCAGAATGAGTGCCAGTGAATGTAAGGTGAATATGAGAGTGATTGGGAAGATTTACCGATCAAAATTGATGTTTTTTCTTCACTGTCCTACTAGCCCCTTTTCCTCAAACAAGGCATTAGGTGGTGCCCAACCGCTTGGGAGAAGCGGAGTAGGTGACTGGCTATGTCCTTGCATGAAAACAACAAAATTTTAGTATTTATATATGAAAGAACTGAATTAAATGAAACATAAATTTGTATATAAAAGATAGATAACATCCAACTAAGATGGCTTTCCCGTGGGGAGAAATTGACCAAAATGGTCAATTTTCCTGTCCGGGACATCAAGGTTAAAGGTAGGAAAACATAACAGAAATGTACATGAATGAAATAAGGAAGAAAACATGTATGAAAAACCAACTAAGAAGCTTATTTGAGGGCTGTCCCGAGGGACCCTAGGACTCCCAACCACTAGTTAAGGCTAAAAACAACTGAGTACTTCAAAAAATATGCACTAAAACACATCAAATAAGTTAAATAAAGTTATTAGAAAATGAAATCAAGCAATTTAAACCCAAGGAAACAACAACAAACACCTAGCTAACCAATCCCTCCTAGAGATAGCTAACATAACAAGTATTTACTCCTACCCCTCAACGCTTAACCAACAAGTGACACATCCAACAACTAAAATCTAACAACTATCACACACACAAAGAGTCTTGGAAAATTTCAGCAGATATTTGTTACTATATTCATCCTCCTCTTTTACAATGCCAACCCTCTTATTTATAAAGGAAAGGTGAAGGATTAGGGTTAGGTCACAAGACACTTGTCACTTTTGGAAAAGTGACAAGTGGACCAACCCTAAAGTTTTTTTGTCTTTTTACCAAAACTAACCTTATCCTAAAAGAGAATCGTATCCAAGAGGGAATCTTATCCAAAAGGGATCAAATGAAATATGATTTGACCTCTTAATTACAATGTATACATATCAAAAAAGAAAATCATGTGAGACTTCATATTAAAAAAATTCATTTTTCATAAAATGACAAAATAAATATGCCACATCACCATTTTCCTTGGAATTTGTGCCATTCCAAAGGCTCTTTTATCTCTGTCATGTTTTGCAGTTGTAGGTGAGGTCATTTAGGACAATTTCAGGCCATCCATGGCTGCCAGATTAACCAGGATGAATCCCCAAGCTATGGTGAAATTGCAGAGTTGCTTAGGAGGGAAAGGGGCCTTTGGGATTTTTTCATTGTATGTAAGGAAATACCCATTGTTCAGGCCCTTTTCAGACCTTATTATACCCCCCCTTTTCTGCCTATAAGTTCTCCTGTGAGCTAGCTGAAGCATGGCTTCGATTTGGGCTTGTTTCGGTGAGGGGACCCCCTGGGCCTAAACCTTGAGAGGATTTTCCCCTGTACCAAATAGCCACAAAACTGTATTTTCCCCTTTTCTTCCTATATCTTTTCTATACCTTTCCGCTTCCTTTCGTTTGGTGCAAATCCGACTCTGTATGAGTAAGATATGGCCTGAGAAAGGTACACAGGAAGGAGTCAACCAGGAGACTAATCAGGGAAAAGTTTGAAATTGGGAGACAATTCTGGGATGGACACCAGAATTGACAGGCTGCTATAGGCATGCATACTTGTAGCTGAAATGGGATTTCCTCATCCAGCCCAATTTTTCCTCGAAGACCCCCAATTATGCATCCTTTCGGCACATGCTTATCAGGCCAATAATGATTCCCTATCTCACTGGGACATGCCACTGAAATTGTGGGTGAAATTTATGGAGGTTAATGCCATGAATGCATTCCTGACTTATCCCCATTTGTTTCAACTATTCATGGGAGAAAATCCACCATTGTATGGAGAAATTATGCAATTAACAAGTCCAGTAGCTCTTAGCGAGGGGGGAATTTAATTTTTAATATATAGTTTAGGTATATAAA
>ML784417.1:906621-930063 GCA_009831015.1 Picea engelmannii
AAATTAAAAATTATAAAACAACTATATAATAAAACACATTTAAATTTTAAACCACCCAAGTGGGCCCCTGTTTGCCCATATGACTAGGCCAAAACCCACAACAAGGATCAAGGTGGTGGAGGAGGTGGAAGGATATGGGGGTTATATGGGTGGAGGTGTGGAAAGGAGGAGGAGGAGATGTGTTAGTGGGGTAAGGAGAAGGAGGTGGAGGGTGGTCGTGGTCGGGGGAATGGAGTAGAGGTATCAAGATGGAGGAGGTGGTGGAGTGGTGGTTGTGGTGGACTACCCACGCAGAGGAGGGAGGAAGGGGGGAGTGGAGGAGAGCAACATAGGTCAGGGGTTTGGGGGAAAGGGTAGCACAGAGGTGAGAGGGGAGGGATCTGAACGCATAGGGGAGGTGACATTGGGTGTGGGGAAGGAGTGGGGGAGTGTAGTAGGGTTTTGGGAAAGGGAAATGTAAGTGGGGGATGAGGGTTGAGGTGGTGGAGCAGAGGGAGGATTTGGGAGGTCACGTGCGCAATGGGAAGAGGTGGCATGGTTTTGAGGGATTGCGTGCATGTGGAGGTCGAGGAGAAAGGGGAAGAGGGTAGGAGGAGAGGCAGGGGGATATGCACAAAGATTGAGGCATGGAGGAAGATGTGTGTTGGTGAAGGTTAGGGGGTGGTGGACGGGTGGCCAACCACCCCCAAAAATTATTTTTGACTTTTTTCATATTTTTGGGTTTTTTCCATAGTTAGGAGATGGAGGTTTTGGGTTCAAGCCCCCATCCCCTCCTATTTGATTTCTGGGTAGTTTATTAGGAATTTATGAGAAAAGGAAAAGGGAGGGGGATGGGGTTCAAATCCCATGGCTTGCAAATGGACATCCACAGGCCTGCATACCTATCCACAATAAAATATTTAATCCTCTAAAGGAGACTTAGAGGCTTGGGCCTGGTGCCCAAGAGGGGTTTGAATCCCCTCCCCTTTGAATCTCTTGCACACATAAAATTAACTAAATTCACCAACTAGTAAATATGAACTAGAAAACATGAAATATGAACCAACAATCAGCTTGAAATATGAACCAGCACTAAGACAATCATCATGAAGGCAGAAATATCACTCTTCTATGCAAAACTTTCACCACAACCAACAAGTTTTTTCCTTTTGAATTGGGACTAACAGGGATTTATCTAGATCTGTGTCTGAAGATTGTTGTATGGTTATGGTTGGATGCCCAATGCAGACCTGCACTTGTTTCCAGGAAGCCTTTTGTAGAGCTACCTCTCCCCTTGGCCAAAATTCCAAAATGACTTGAGAGAGGGGAGAGGGGGGGTTTTGTATTTTCTAATTTTCCAAAAAAACATATTTTCCCAATATTGCATGAGGGAGATTGCGTGTCCTCCCCTTGAATTTCTGAATTTTCTAATTTTTGATAAACTTTTCCCATTATTTTTTAGTATTCCTCGAAAATTTTGCAAGTCAAAGTTTGACTTTGACTTTGACATTGACCTTGTTGTTGTTGACTTATCCCCAAAAAGGTTTCTAGATGAGAAAGAGTCATAATTGGATGCAGGGCACATCGTTGGAAAGGTCTCGACGATCCCTTCGAGAATATTCCATCGCCAATCTAAAATAATTCCACCTTAGCCTTCAATTTTGGCTCGAAGCAGTGTCCGCTTAAAACCCCTAACTTGTTGGTGGGCCCACATGGCACTCAATATTGCAAAAGACGCCAAACCGCCATACGATATCCAATCAAGGAAAATGAAGTACCTTCAGAAAGGTATCGACGATTATTTTGATAAGGTGGCCATAGATTCATGTGCAGGGGCCATTAATGGTTGTTTTATCTTTCATAAAACCTTGTTATGCAAGTTGGTTCCCCCCCTTTCCCAAAATAATTGACCAACTTGTGACAGCTCTAACCGGGCCATCCGAGGTCAGAATGAGGAAAATGAGGAGCCGTTGGAAAGGTATTTGAGTTTATTACAGTGTGCCATTAAAAAATATCTTATTTAAAACTCTTTACCAACAATTTTTAAACCCATAAAAGATGCAACGAATCTGGTGTCCAAAATTTGTCATGAACTTGCGAAAGCTCGTTCTTACCAACCGAGGGTTGAAACCAAGCATGTGATATACTATTGGAAAGGTCTCACACTTACCTACAACATGTATTGATTTTATTTTCCTTTTGAAATTGGAATCTGAATAGAATTAGACTAGGAATTCACAACTATTGGTTTTGGTCATTCGAGTGATGCTAACTTTGCGTCCTCCGTAAGGGGGTCATACAGACTCGAAATCAGGCTCATGATAGCCCGTTGGAAATATTTTCCTGATCCCTACAAGATGGAAGAATTTTGTTTCCAAAAATGTGACCAGACTTCATCTTATACTTTTCGAAATGACCACGTCTCCAAGGGACCCGCCTAGTGACGACGAAAGGGGCCAGCATTAACATTTTTGCAAACTGCGTGCTTAGCTCATGAAATCTGAACTGAATAGTTTTGACATGAGGAATTATAATGTAGAAGGGTTCAAAAACCTTTTAAGGTATCCAAATGATACTCTTTCAATGGAATAGGCCATAGTAACTATGACCCCCACCAGTATCTTCGACTCGAACCATAGCACAAAGGGACGTTTGTGGAGGAATGAAAGTGTAAAACACCATATTGAGCCTAGAGAACATTTTTGGGTCAACATTATTGGTTCCGAAGGGGAAATTCCTTCCAAAGCATGTAGAACAATGGGATCACCTACATGACAGGCATGAATACTTGGTGGAAATTTATACTTTCAAAGTGACCAATGTGGGTGAGGGGGGGGAATCAACTGTAGTATAAGGACCATTTTTCACATTAGGGATAACCAAAGAATGAAAGTGGCATAGTAAAGATATACATTAGAATTTATATTGAGATTCACATAAGATATGAGAAAGGGAATAATGACCCAGGTTTTGTTGTGCAATGTGGCCCAAGTGACACGGGTCCCTCACCCAGATTATGGTTTAAATTGAGAATCGAGGTTTAAGGTGAACCTTGGCTCAAAAAAAAGTCTCATGCATGCCTTTGATTCTCAACACACAAACAAGAAAACATGGATTTTTTGAAATCAACGACTCACTGGGGAAAAACTAGCAATCAAACCAGTCAAACAAGGGAGTAAAGAAATATATAAAACCTTTGGCAATAGGTGATGAAGTATCCAAGGCTCATAAGTGATGGAGCTTCGTAGGAAAAATGATCATTGATTGGAAGGAATCAGATTGTAAGTGGTCAGGTAAAGTGTAGTTGTAATCACATAGATATGTAAGCCATCATGCCATCATGGTTTTTAGCTTCACCAGAGAATGATATGCTACCTCCTTAGACTTTCTCCGTTGACTTTGATTAAATAAAAATTAAGTTTACTCCTATTTAAGATGACATTAAGATGAAGTTTCCCAAAATTTCAAGCATGATAAAAGGGATCCTAGGAGTTCATTCTTTTCAAACAACCATACAACAATAAGACCAATACCCTTCCCATTGAACACCAGACCAACCAAAAAGAAGACAACCTATGAAATTAAAATGGAAAAGACCAAAACCAAGGGAAAAACCAAAGAGGGGCTTATACGCAAAATCAAGATCAAACAAGCAAAAAGACTCAAAATTGAAACCAAGCAGGCAAAAGGCTCAAAATTGAAACCACGGAGATATATACAAGCATAAAAAGGCAACATCAAATACATACAAGAAGGACAATAAACAAAAATGAATACATACAAACAAAAAATGAACAAGTGGTGACTTATGTACAAGATGGTGAGGTCTCTCAAGAGTAAAAGAACTTTAGGTGACGACCATTCACAGGGAATTGAAGTGGTTCGCAATCCAAGGTTTTTAATCTGAAAGAATTTGTCCCTAAAACCTCATAGATAATTGTGTAAGGACCCAACCACAAAGAATCAAACTTGTGATGTTTGGATGGGGTCTCATGTGCTTTGTCCCACAATAAGACATCATCTCCTACTTTTTAATTTAACATTGTGGCTCTTTTATCGAAGGAACGTTTAACAATGTCTTGCTTCTTTTGGAGGTGTTCGAATGCATCCTTTATTACCTCTTTTAGTTCGATGAGTGTGTCTAAACAATGTTGTAAAGGTTGGAAATCATCTTCTGCCTCAACAATAGCCAACCTCAAGGCTGGAATTTGTAAGTGAATAGGCAGGAAATCAGGGGCTCCATACACCAAGGTGTAAGGAATTTGACCCATTGTTTTCTTAAGGGTTATACGATCAGCCCATAAAGCAAAGTTTAGCTTCGTGTGCCAATCACACTTGTTATCCTTGACTATCCTCTTAAGGATCTGGATGATATTTTTATTTTTGGATTTAGCCGATCCATTACCTTGGGGGTAGTAGGTGGAAGATCAAAAAAGTTGGATTCCATATGTAACACTAAGGTGGAGCATGACATCAGACATGAAAGATGATCCATTATAAGTTAATATCTCAACAAGGGTCGCAAAACAGGATAAAATGTTATGCTCAATGAATTCTACCAGTTTTTGACTCGTATCATTCCTAAGAGAAATTGCTTCAGCCCACTTTGTAAAGTAGTATGTATCTATTAAGATGAATATGTGACCAACACTAGAAGGAGGAGAAATCGGCCCAATAAATTCCATGCCCCATCTTGCGAAAGGGACTTGGACTTCAATTGGCCTAAGAGGTAAGGGAACTAATTGGCAAGCTTCTCACTTTCTAACCAGTAAATGGGCATCTTGGTGGAGTGAAGGACAAAAGTAACCTGCATATAAAACTTTTTCTACAGTGGTTTTGGCTGAAAAGTGACCTCCACAAACCTCGGAATGGAATTGTTCAAGTCCCATTTGGGCTTGATTAGGAGTCAAGCATCATGAAAAAACCCCATCAAGGTTTCTTTGGTAAAGGATTTGGTCCTGTAAAACATATCAGACAACTTTTAAATGAAGTGTTCATTTGAATTTAGTATCCATGTCCGGTGGGAACACACCATTGATTAGGGAATATATGATAGATCCATACCATGGTTGTGAGGCTAATTGAGTTTCGTTAACCAGTTCTTCAAAAGAAATCAATTCATCTACTTGATGTGGTTCATCTATGATTGAGGGGTGGGATTGGCTTAGAAATTCATCCAGCCCTTTCCCCCTTATGGTTTTCATCATTTTAATTTCCAGGTCATGCTCTTTCATGCACATGATCCATTTGGGCCACTTACTATGCAATTTGGTTTGATTCAAGGAAATGACTAAGAGAGATGTAGGCACAAAAACCTGAACTTTGTGGCCTTGGATGTAATTTCAGAATTTCTCCAAGGCTTTATACAAACAATAACCATGTTTCTCCAGTGTATAATAGTTCAGTTGGTGTGTCTTCAAATTTTGGCTTACGAAGGTGATTGGCCTAAGATTTTCCTCATGATCCTTTTTCCATAGGATTGCAGAAATTGTCTCCTATGATGAATCAGTGTACATGACAAAGTATTTAGAGGGATTAGGACTGATCAACATAGGGGAAGAAGCAATGGATTGTTTAATGGATTCAAAAGCCTGATGGGTAGGGGGGTCCCATTTGAACTGAATGTCCTTCTTCATAAGTTGATTTAGAGGTTTGACTACTTGAGAAAAATCAGGAATGAAGCGTCTCATGAAGTTTATCTTTCCAAAGAAAGATTTCATTTCTTTTTTATTAGTAGGTAAGGGAAGATTTTTTATTGCTACCACTCTCTCGGGATAAAATTTGACACCTTCTCAAGAGACGATGTGACCCAAAATGTTTCCCTCGATAACACCAAAAATGGTCTTCTTAGGATTTAAAGATATGCCAAACTTGCAACATCTAAGAATAACTTGCCTGAGGTGATCAAAATGACTACTTCGTTCTTTGGAAAAGACTGTGAGATCCTCGAAGTAGACAACAATCATCTTACCCAATAATCCTTTGAAAGCAATGGTCATGGCACATTGAAAGATGTTTCCGGCATTAATCAAGCCAAACGACATCTTTCTATATGCATATGTGCCCCAACGAGTAGTAAAGGTGGTTTTGTGACTATTAGAAGGCTTGAGGGATATCTGATTGTAACCTAAGAAACCATATAAAAGGGATGTCATTTGAGACCCAGAGACTTTTTGGAGAATCTTTTCCATTGGTGGGATGAGGTATTTGTCTTTTAGGGACACCATATTCAAATGTCGAAATTCAACACACAAATGAATATCGTCGGTTTTCTTCCTGATGAGAACCAAATTAGATACCCATTGTGAGTAACAGACATGGTTATGACCCCAAATGCTTCCATCTTGTTTAATTCAGCATTAATTTTTTGTTCCAAAGCAGGTTTGTTCTTTCTTTGTTCCTGCCTGTAAGGTTTCAAATCAGGGATTATGGGTATGGCATGGACTATCTCCTGCATATCGAAAACCTTGAGATCTTCGTAGGACCAGGAAAAAAATTCCTTGAACTCTGTCAAGAGTTTTGTGAATTGAGTGATCTCAGAAGGAGAACATTGTGACCCTATATAAATCAATTTTGGATATTTCTCATTTCCCATGTTTATAGGGATGGATTCTCGCACCTTCCTAATAGATTCACTTTCAATACTAGGTGCATAAGTAGTGGCATCATTGGAATAAAAAATGGATTCCAATATGGACAAACCAGGGGGAATTTTATTTGTCTTGAATTGGATTATGTCCCTGGTTTCCTCTTCCAACTCATGGTTGATATGTAAATCTTTGAATTCCTCCGTGTTTTGAAGGATTCTACAGATTTGTTCGTTAGTATCAAAAAATTTCCAAGAGTCAACATTATCAGGTAACGCAGGTCTATGTAAAATTTGGACTTTTATATCTTCGATAAACCTTAAGAAATCTGAAGTGAAGCAAGAACCATCCAAAGCCAAAGTATTAGCTACATGGTTTGCAGCCCTAGGTACGAATTGAATGTTGAAAGATAAGAACTTTTCAATAATTTCCTTATCTCTTCGGTGGTATTGTTTGAGGCGTGGGTTATGAACTTCATATTTATCTCTAATTTGATTCACAACCAATTCAAAACCCCCGCTCACCAACAAATGTCGAATTCCTAAGTATAAGGCCTTTTGGAGGCTGTAAACTAATGCTTCAAACTCAGCCATATTATTAGTGTTAGGGAATTCTAATCGAAAAGAGAAAGGTATTTCCTTCCCCTTGGGATCACACAAAAGGACCCTAGCCCTAGATCCATGCTTAGATTTAGCACCGTCAAAATCCATGCTCCACACCATTTCTTCCAACTCAGAAGGAAGCACATGTGCATCTTCTTCAGATAACACAGTATATGTACCCATACCTATGTCTTGAAAAGACACATGTTTTGTATTGTAGGAAGCAGGTACAACCTTCTTTTGGTATTTTGGTTCCCTTCTATTGACAACTTCAATAAATTTATGAGGGAAGGTGAAGTGAGTTCCTTCCATGAAGTAACAACCCTTTTTGAATTTGGTGGACCACTCCCTCCCTAAAAGAATTCCATATTCTTCAGGTATATCTAATACGATCACATTTATGATCATACTCACATCCAGAGCTTGGTTGAAAGTGATGGATAGGTCCTTGATGTAACCAACATTTTCTACAGTCCTTGAATCCAAACTAGCATATCTTTACATGGACTTATGCATTCAAGACCTAGTCTCCTCATGAATCCAAGGGGCATGACATTGTGCCTCGCTCCTATGTCAGTGACACAGTTATGGAGCACAAAATCATAAATCAAAACTGATATATAGAAAGGAGGAACCCCGAGGTCTAAATCAATAACATCATATGCTTCCTTAGGCTAAGAGGAGGACTCTTTGGAAGGGGGAAATCTATGTTCCATTCATGGAGTAGGAGGTGCTTGTAGAACACATGAAAGATTTTCAAACTGAGAAGGTGTTTTAAGAGCATCTAATAATGTCATGTGGGCGTGGACCTTCACTAGATCTTCAACAATGTTATAAGGTACCGATGTTGGGAAGCAAGGTGGTGGATTATTAGGAAAAGTTACCTTATTTTGAGTCCATGGAACCCTGTTCCTTGGAGGGGAAGGTAGTCTACCATTCACGGGAAGTTTGCCTTTTTCAATGTCCTTGGGATCGATTTTGGTCCCTTCCACCCCTTGCAAAGCGGTTTTAGGGGCCTAAATCATAGTTTCTACAAAAAAGATTCTGAAAGAAAGAAGATCATCATTGCAGGGAATAAAGTCTTCCATGGTAACTTGGTCGTTTTGGGAAGTTGAAGCAAGCTTGTTTTTCACCGAAGGTAGAGGGGCTTTGTCGGTTTTAGACAATTCTAGGTGATGTGTATACGAGTAACAATACTCAGTATCATGGAATTCTTGGAAAAAGTGGCACCAATCCACTTCAGAAACATGTTTCCTAGGAGGAGGTGTAGGAGGGAATGGAGGCCTTGGTCTCGCATGAGCAGTAAATTGCAGGTCATTCACCTTTCGATTAAGGGAAAGTATTTGGTTTTTCATGTTCATTAATAACTTGAGTGTTTTAGAACTTTCCCTTTCTTCAATCCTCGAAGTTTGGGCCAATGGGGGTTCATACCAAGGTCCCTCATTTTGAGGTACCTCATTCCTAGGCCTCCCATTAAAATGGGGTTGCGCTAAAGGTGAGGGAATCATACCGGATTCCTCCATGTTTCTCTCAATTTACATGGTGCTAGCCTTGGTCGCATCTAAAGTTTGCATTGATTTATTTTTCAATATATACTTTACATTTCGATTCATAGTGGTCATGTGGTAATGGAACAAAATGTTCCCATATGGTTGGGAATTAGTTGGGATCCTATTCAAGGTCGAGGTAAAGCGTTGATTAAAGTTTTGAATTTTGTCCCCCTCATGGATGGATTTGGCTGTGAAATCCCTGAGTAGAAAATCCACATCATCTGCACCTTGGAAATTTTTCTTGAATTCTTGGATCATAGTGTCCTAATATAGGATACTATCATTAGAAAGAAAGAGATAACATCTCGATGCTTCACCCTCAAAGGTCCTTACAAAATTTTTGATGATGACATCATGAATTGTTATGTCCATAAGTGCTAAGGCATCATAGAAAGTTTGTATATGTTCCTTAGAATTCAGTGTACCAGTGCCACTAAAATTAGGAAGCCTCTTTGTGGCATATGCAGATATGTCATGAAGAGGTTGGGTCAACCTTAAAGGAGTCACAGGTTTCCAGGGCATTGCCATCGAAACAACTGTGGGAGGAACAAAAACAGTTGTTGGATTAACAGAATCTTGCTTTAGTAGGGGGTTTTGAATAGGAGAAGAGGAAGAGGGTGACTCAGCTCACATGACAGGTGTAACATGTTTCCATGGTTTCCCAGGTGTATGTGTCTCGCTACTTGTTTTCTTTCATGAACTTTGACTTCTTGTATTCCTGGGGGACATTGTTTCCCTAGTCTTAGGATACTTTCTCCCTGCGAACTTACAAGGGGATCAAGTAAGTACTTCAAGTAAAAGATATGTATCATACCAACAATCTTACTCTTTCTAAAACGAGGTAGATTAACCCAACTATAAACAAAGATTTGTTTTCATTCTTCTTGAAGTGGAAGGTAAAGTATGAAAAATTTACAATTTCACATGTGAGTTCAAACAAGTAGAATAAGACACTGACAAGGTAAGAGGAAAAGAAAACTCGATGGTATTTATGACTCCCATATGCAATGGAAATTGCAAGGGAACTGAACTAAAACCATTACCAGCGAAAATTCCAAAGGATCACTGAAAGACCTTGCCACAAAATTTTGTCAACAAGTGGGAAAAGGACCCCAAAGAATTTGGTTCCAATGCAGTACAAGTTTTGGATACAAGAAAAACTAAAGATGTTTGCAAGTTCCCCAATATGGTCGCCAGAAAAAGGGATGTGTTATAAGAAAACTCTGTCCGTTGGGACAGATCCAATCTATCTAGTTGTGAAGCCAATTACAACCTCTTTGATAGATCAGAACAAGGCAAAGACTACCTACACCTCAGGTGGTCCTTCACTTGAGGCGTTAATGAAGGGGAAAAAAGAGAGGTGAAAGAATTACTCGAAGTCTTTCTTAGGACCACCCACCCTGGGTGTTTTCCTTCCTCAGCTTTCTGGATGGCCAAAATGGCATGGGGGGTGAAAATTATGGACAATAGGATGAAAATAAGCTCGCTTATTTTTTGGATAGTGAACTAAATAAAGTGAACAATGAGTTTTTCTCTCCCTTAAAGCGTTGAAAAATGGCCCAGAATGGGTTCTCGGGGTCCTAGACAATTAACCAATGGGTGCCTCAAGTGAAAGAGTGAAAAAACAAGGGTGAAACATGAGCTTAAAATCTACAGCCAAGTCCTTTTAGATGGCTGTAAATTGCGAACATCAAGTCATTTGAAGATTTTAAGATGGGAAACAAGCCCATAATGGCTTGATACCCCCTAGGATGACCCTGGAAGTGATCCCAGAAGATTTCCAAATCAAAAAGGCAGTTGTAAAAGGATATGAACAACCTTTTTACAAGCTTTTACAACTATGTTTGGGAGGAAATTTACAACTTCAATTTTTGGTTCGTGGATGAAGGGTAGATTGACAAAAGGCTTGACTTTAAATGTATTTTGTTGGTGATTTTTTAGTTATTAACACATGCCTTGGCCATCACACTGTTTTGAAGGTTAACCCAATTAGGCAAACACATCCCAAAACTATGCCAACTTGTATAAGAAGAGTAGTCTTAGCAGACCACGGTGGTTAGGTTCAAGATTGCCCCATACAGTTCAGAGAAGCAAGGATAAGACACTTCTTATCACTAGCGCTTTCAGGCTCTTAAATATTCTTGGATGGAAGAAGGATACCTTTGAAAAGAAAGAGGCTCAGGACCCCCCTAATGGGAGTTTTAGTTGAGCTTACCCAAGTAGAGTAGTGTTCCAACTAGGCTGAGTTATTCAACTCCTTGACCATGTGGTACTAAGGAAAGACCACTCGATATATACTAACTAAACAACTTCTGAGGGGATCCTAATGATGACTCCCTGGATTTAACTCTTAGTATCCTATAAAATTTAAATTTCTTCAAATAAAGGACCATGCCATCTGCGTGGCAAGGTCACATCTTGCTTTCACAAGCATGCCTCCTGGTCACTGAATATGAAATCTATCTAAAAATTTATACAAAAAAATAAATAAATAGGTATGTGACATATATATCATGGCTAAATAATATTTATATGTATGTAGCTAAATAGTATAGGTTTGTTTTGAGTTTATGGGGCAGACCCTTGAATTGTTTTCAAGTGTTTTGCGGTTTTTTGAGTGTATTTAGCTTGATGATTTTTTGTATGGCCCCTTTAGAGGCAACCACTTGTAGATTAGTGAATGAAAAATGACACAATGAAAAGATGAAAAAATTAACTAATTACAAGTAAACTATTACACCATTCAACCCAAAGGAATGGGTTGAGGCTCTTTGCGAGTGGCAAGGCCGCCATGTGCATGAAAGCCCCAATTGATTCATTGTATGGTGATTGGAAGTTTAATAATTGGAATTTAGAAATATTAATGATTATCTATGAAAGTACAGATCAGATTTATGAACAAAAGTTCCCAAGGAAACTACTCAAACTATCTACACAAATAAAACATATCAACATGGGTATGTGTGCCAAGAATTTCAGAATGAGTGTTAGTGAATGTAAGGTGAATATGAGAGTGATTGGGTAGATTTACCGATCAAATTTGATGTTTTTTCTTCATTGTCCTGCTGGCCCCTTTTCCTCAAACATGTCTTTAGGTGGTCTCCAACCGCTTAGGAGAAGCAGAGTAGGTGATTGGTTATGTCCTTGTAGGAAAACAATGAAATTTTAGTATTTATATATGAAATAATTGAATTAAATGAAATAGAAATGTGTATATAAAATATAGATAACAACCAACTAAGATGGTTGTCCCATGAGGGGAAATTGACCAAAATGGTCAATTTTCCTATTTGGGACATCAAGGTTAATGGTAGGAAAACATAACAGAAATGTACATGAATGAAATAAGGACACAAACATGTATGAATATCCAACTAAGAATCTTATTTGAGGGCTGTCCTAAGGGACCCTAGGACTCCCAACCACTAGCTAAGGCTGAAAACAACTGAGTACTTGAGAAAATATGCACTTAAAAACATCAAACAAGTTAAACAAAGCTGTTAGAAAATGAAAGAAAGCAATTTAAACCCAAGGAAGCAACAACAAACACCTAGCTAACCAATCTCTCAATGAGATAGCTAACATAACAAGTATTTACTCCTACCCCTCAATCCTTAACCAACAAGTGACACATCCAACAACTAAAATATAAGAAGTATCACACACACAAAGAGTCTTGGAAAATTTTAGCAGAGATTTGTTACTATATTCATCCTCCTCTTTTACAATGGAAACCCTCTTATTTATAAAGGAGAGGTGAAGGCTTAGGGTTAGGTCACAAGACACTTGTCACTTTTGGAAAAGTGACAAGTGGAAAAACCCTAAAGTCCTTTTGTCTTTTTACCCAAAGTAACCTTATCCTAAAACATAATATTATCCAAAAGGAATCAAATCAAATCTAATTTGACCTCTTAATTACAATGTATACATATCAAAAAACAAAATCATGCGAGACTTCATATTACAAAACGTCATTTTTCATAAAATGACAAAATCAATATGCCACATCACCATTTGCCTTGGGATTTGTGCCATCCCAAAGTCTCTTTGATTGCTTCCATGTTTTGCAGTTGTAGGTGAGGTGATTTGGCACAGTTTTAGACCATCCATGGTTGTTAGATTCACCGGAATGAAGCCCCAAGGTGTGGGGAAATTACAGATTTTCTTAGGAGGGCAAGGAAATTTGGGATTTGGTCGTTGTATGTAAGAAAATTTCCGGTGTTCAAGAACTTTTCAGACCTGATTATACCCCCCCTTTGATGCCTATAATTTTCCCTGTGAGTTGGCTGAAGCATAGCTTCGATTTGGGCTTGTTTCAGTGAGGGGACACCCTGGGCATGAAACTTGAGAGGCTATTACCCTGTATGAAATAGCCACAAAATTGAATTTTATTGTTCCCATGCTATAGCTCTATTTTCTAACTTTTCGTTGCCTTTCATTTGGTGCAAATACGACTCTGGATGAGTAAGATATGGTCCAGGAAAAGTACATGGGAAGGAGCCAGCCAAGAGACTGATCAGGGAAAACTTTGAAATTGGGAATAAATTATGTTTTGGACACTAGAATTGACAGGTGGCTACATGCTTTCATACCTGTATCGGAAATGGGTTTTCCTCATCTGGCCCAATTTGGACTCGGAGACCCCCAATTAGGCCTCCTTCCGGCACATGCTTATCGTGCCAATAATGAGTCTTTATCACTCTGGGACATGCCACTCAAATTATGGGCTGAATTTGTAGAGGTGAATGACATGGATTCATTCTTGACTTTGCCCTGATCATTTCAACTATTCATGGGATAAAATCCACCTCCATATGGCGAAGTTATGAAATTAACAAGTCCAATAACTCTTAGGGGGGGAATTTAATTTTTAATATATAATTTAGGTATATAAATAAAATTTATTAAAAAATAAATAATTTTTTTATGAACTTTTAACAATAATTTTATTATATATATATTAATATATATTAAATAAAATAAAATAAAAATAAAAATAAAACTTTAAAATTCAAAAATAAATTAAAAAATATATATATCAAACAACTATATAACAAAACAAATTTAAATTTTAAACCACCCAAGTGGGCCCCTGGTTTCCCATATGACCAGACCATAACCCACAATGGGGCTCATGGTGGTGGAGGCAGTGGCAGGTTCTGGAGGTTGTATGGGTGGAGGTGTGGAAAGGAGGAGGAGGAGATGTGCACACAGGGTAAGGAGAATGAGGTGGAGGGTGGTAGTGGTCGAGGGAATGGAGCGAAGGTAGTAGGCTGGAGAAGGTGGTGGAGTGGTGGTTGTGGTGGACTGCATGTGCAGAGGAGGGAGGAAGGGGGAGCAGAGGAGAGAAACACAGGTCGGGGGTTTGGGGGAAAGGGCAGTGTAGAGGTGAGAGGGTAGGGATCTATGCACATAAGGGAGGTGGCAATGGGCATGGGAAAGGAGTGGGGGAGTGTAGCAGGGTTTTGGGAAAGGGAAACAGAAATGGGGGATGAGGGTTGAGGTGGTGGATTGAAGGGAGGAGCTGGGAGGTCGCACATACAATGGGAGGAAGTGGCAGGGTTTTGATGGAGTGCTCTCAGGTGGAGGCCGAGGAGAAAGGGGAAGAGGGGAAGAGGAGAGGCAGGGGGGTATGCGCAGAGATGGAGGCATGGAGGAGGGTGCATGCTAGTGAAGGTGAGGGGTGGTGGTGGCACCTGGGTGGTGTACGGGTGATGAACCACACCAAAAAATTATTTTTGACATTTTTCATAATTTTGGGTTTTTTCCATAGTTAGGAGAGGGAGGTTTGGGGTTCAAGTCCCCCTCCCCTCCTATTTGATTTATGGGTAGTTTATTGGAAATTTATGACCAAAGGAAAAGGAAGGGGGCTAGGGTTCAAAGCCCAGGGCCTGTAAATGGCCATGCACAGGCCTACATACTCAGCCACAATAAAATAATCAATCCTCTAAAGGATCCTTGGAGGCTTGGCCCTGGTGCCCAAGAGGGGCTCGAATCCCCTCCCATTTGAATCTTTTGCACACATAAAATTAATTGAATTCACCAACCAACAAATATGAACCAACACACATGAAATCTAAACCAACAATCAACTTGAAATATGAACCAAAACTGAGACAATCAACCTGAAGGCAGAAATAACACTCTTCTATGTAAACTTTCACCACAACCAACAATTTTTTTCCTTTTGAATTGGGACTGATGGGGGTTTACCTGGCTCTGTGTATGAATATTGTTGTATGGTTATGGTTGGATGCCCAATGCAGACCTGTACTTTCTACCATAAATCTTGTTGCAGATCAGCTCCCTCTCCCCTTGGCCAAAATGCCAAAATGACTTGAGAGAGGGGAGAGGGGGGGTTTTGTATTTTCTAATTTTCCAAAAAACAAATTTCCCCAATATTGCATGATGGAGGTTGTGTGTCCTCCCCTTGAATTTCTGAATTTTTTGATTTTTTTTTTAAATTTTTTCCCATTATTTTTTAATATTCTTCAAAAATTGTGCAATTCAAACTTTGACTTAGACTTAGACTTTGACCTTGTTGTTGTTGACTTAGACCCAAAAAGGTTGTCAGATGAGACAGAGTCGGAATTGCACATAGAGCATGTCGTTGGAAAGGTATCAACGAGCCCGTCACGAATATTCTATCACCAATCTGAAATAATGCCACCTCATCCCTCAATTTCAGCCCGGAACAGTGGCCGCTTAAACCCGTGACTTGTTGGTGGGCCCACATGGCACCCGATCTTACGAAAGACACCAAACTGCCATACGATATCCAATCAAGGAAAATAAAGTACCGTTGGAAAGGAATCAATTATTATTTCAACGAGGTGGCCATAGATTCATGTGCTGGGGATATGAATGGTTGTTTTATCTGTCATTAAACCCTACTATGTGATTTGGTTTCCCCCCGGTTAGAGCTATCACAAGTTGGTCAATTATTTCAGGCAAAGGGGGGAAACCAAATCACATAGTAGGGTTTAATGACAGATAAAACAACCATTCATATCCTCGGTTTAAATAATTTTCTTGTCGTTGGAAAGGTATTTGAGTCTATTACAATGTTTCATTTCTGAATCTCTTATTTAAAACTCTTTATTCACAATATTTAAACCCTAAATCACTACAACAAATCTGGTTTCTGAAATTGGTCATGAACTTGCGAAAGCTCATTCTTACCAACCGAGGGTTGAAACCAAACATGGGATATACCGTTGGAAAGGTATCGCACTTCCCTACACCATATATGGATTTTATTTTCCTTTTGAAATATGAATCTAAATATAATTAGACCAGGAAGTCACAACTATTGGTTTTGGCCATTCGGGTGATGCTAAATTTGCGTCCTCCGTAGGGAGGTCATACGGACTTGGAATTGGGCTCATGATAGGATGTTGGAAATATTGTCCTAGTAACTACAAGATGGAAGAATTTTTTTTCCAAAAATGTGTCCATAATTCATCTAATCCTTTTCGAAATGACCTCTTCCCCAAGGGACCCACCTAGTGATGGAGAAAGGGGCCAACATTAAAAGTTTTTCAAACTACGTGCTTAGCTCATGAAATATGAATTGAATAGTTTTGGCATGAGGGATTATGATGCAGGAGGGATTAAAAACCTCTGAAGCTATCCAAATGATACTTTTTCAATGGTAAAGGTCATAGTAATTATGACCCACACCACTGTCTTCGACTGGAACCATAGCACAAAGGGATGCATGTGGAGGAATGAAAGTGTAAAACCCCATGTTGAGCCTAGAGAATATTTTTGGGTCAACATAAAGCATAAAAGTAATAAATAATGCTATTATATAGTGGAGGAAATGAGTGTCATGGACAAGAAAATTATTTCCAAGTGCAAGAAACATACCTATGCTCAATGTAAGGAAATGTGTGTAGGATATGGACACTTAGGGGATTATTTCCTCCTAGGATACATGTATCAAGTTGCAAAGGAAAATATTGAAATAATAGAAATTGATGAGAATGCATAAGAAAGAGGATAAACAACAAAAACTGGAAGATGACATTAGGCTCAAAAGAACAAGAGGTAAATATGAAATGTAGTTAGAACTTAACACAAAATGTGAGAGCCATGCGGGTGATAGCCTGAAAATAGATTGAGAAGAAAAATGAGGTTTCAATGCAACATCATAGCATGACTAAATAGGGATCTTGAGCCTATGAAAATACTTCATCATTGGAACCAAAAGGTGAAACAAGGTTCTATCTAGGGCACCCATGAATGGTAGGATCTACCACAACCACAACGTCACTTATTTCAGTGGGAAATTTTCATGTCACAAGTGAGTGGAATCGACCCTAAGGAAGATATATAAATGTCACTAAATATGAAATATGCAAGGCAGAAAATTTTGCACACTATGTTCCATTAAGTGAGAACATTCCTCTTCGAAGAAAAAAAAAATGGACGAAATCAATAGAATCCACATTAAACAAAATCACACACTGTTAGCACTAGGTAAGAGGCCTCTTCCTTCTCTACAATTTCATCCATTTACATTCCCTTTTTATCTTTATTTTTTTATCAAGTTTTAGAAGAGGATGGTTGTGTACACACCTTGATTTGGCATGGGTTGCATACAAGAATGCCTATACGCACCCTACTTGAAGGAAAACCATGTACATATGCACATGTCATCACTATTACTTGTGTACAATCCCGTTTAAAGTGAAAATTTGAACTTTTAACCCTTTTCTTGATTAAAAATATTATAGGATGGTGATTGAATGGTGAGAATGAGAGCAAGAGGAAATTGAAAATTGGGTGATAGATGACCCAAAGGCACTGGAATCCATTTGGGATGCAGTTAATTTGTTTTTTGAAACAAGCAATATGGGAGATAAAAAATTATTGCTACAGGTCCTCATAAACTATTGGGAATCTGACGTTGATGCATTTGTTTTAGATGGCCAACCTATAAATATAGAAGTGGGAGATATATATTTCATAATTGGACTCTCTCCCTAAGGTGACATAGTCAACCTCATGACTTGAGGTGAAGGAGGAATGACTATTGAAGAGTATATAACCACTTATTGTGCCCTGTACACTCAGAAAGTTGGGAGTCAAGTCCTAATTCACAACATAGAAAGTACCAATGTGAAAATAATCTTGTTGACCATTGTTAGAATTTTAGGATCAATAACACTTCATCAAGAATCATGAACATAAACATTTTACACAGTAGAATGTTTGAGGCCTACAATTTTTGATTGGAGGTCATCATTACTAATGTGCATGAAAAATCAACTGATAGAGTGCACACTGGGAAAGATGAAATTTTTTGGATATGGTAGCATGGTATGTACTTTCATTTTTGAGAGAGTGCTATCAATTAATCTACAAGTTCTTGTCCAACCACATAATCTCATAGAACCTTGTGTGATGCAATGGACAACGATCATGCAAGGACTAGTGAGAGGAACACTATCCATCCATTATAATGATGATTTATTTCATTGGTGGTCATGCCAAATCATAACTATAAATGACTATCCCTATGAGGGGATAAACTTCAATAGAGATCCAAACATCACCGTACCACCCAGTGCTGCACTAAGAAATATAGGTAACACAGTTTTTAATTTTTTTTAATTATCAAATTTAATGTATTTTATTTAAGATTTAACTCAAGAATAAATCCAAAAATAACATATTTGGAATGGATCATGATTTTAACAAAATATTTCAAATGCACACATATATTACCAAAATGACTAGAGGGATTCCCCCACCATAGGCACAGAGGATGCGATGTAGACCATCCCAGAGGGGATGTAGACAAAGTATTGAAAAACGTCTAGAGGAACCTGGACCAACTTACCCACAAGGTCCCAATGGTGCAGATCGAGTATTTTCCAAAGAATATACGATGACTAGTCGTCAGAGTACCACAGGACTGGGTTAGACTCTACTGGTGTTTGGTGAACATGGTTGTGTGAAAAGAAAAGGAAAAAGTATCTCTCCCTCCCATAGCTAGAGTTCATCGAAGTGAATGATTTGCATTGGTATCCTTGAATTTATTGTTTTCATCAAGAGTCAAAACCTCACAAAAGTTTCATCTACTACCCTTGGACTTAAGCAATAGCCCTAAAAGAAACACATAATATAAAATTCATTAGAAATTCTTTATTTATAGTGAACCAACATTATATATGATCAGGGCCTTGGATTAGGATTGGAGAGTAAAATATCCAAGGACACAAAAAAACTTTGAATTCATTGAAGAGTGTTAAATCCATTCTTGCAACCAATGTGTTGGGAGCCTCCTCTAACACAGGAGTTAAGCATGAGGTTGCATCAGGGAAAGTAGGGAGATTAACCCTCTCTACATGTTTTGGTGTTTGTTGTACCACTTCAATTGCTACGTATATGGGGATTTTGTTGGTTAACACCTTTAGAGCTTCGGGATTAGTTACCCTACCCTTATGTGTGGTCAGACCTACGATTTTTCCCCCGATAATTGATTGTGAGGTGGTAGCCTTAGTGACCTTTCCTAGGTATCCACAAGGGTGATTTCAGGTGGGACATGCCTATAGTACCTAGGGAAGATGTTTGTTCACAGTATTTATTCCCCTAGAGGTTTCCCACTGTAATAAAGCGTACTTTCACTGGTTAGGGTTGTTTTGCATAGATAATTGTAACTTCTTCTCATACCTTCACTAGCCAATATTGTGGGGAGTTCACCTCCCCCATAGAGTTGGTTTTCAGAAGGCCCTTGAGAAAATTGGTTTTCCTTTTGTTCTCCTAGATTGATTAGGGGTTTTCTCTTTGCATTACAAGTTTAGGTTGACCTTAGGTTGAATTGTGGTTGGATTTTCACTTATTACTTTCACCATGGTTGAATCACCATAATGATCTCCTAGAATATGAGTACTTGAGCCTATTATGGAGGTGCAAATGCCTCTAAAGTGACATGAGATAGGTGACAAGGAGCTCGAAGGGTATTATCTTTGGTTTGAAAATACTATCTTGGTCGAAGTGGAAGTGGTAGACAAAGGTCCTACACCAAATGTTAAGCCTCCTTTGACCAAGCCATATGCCCCTATACTAGTCCAACGAAATTTTTAGTGATCCTTTCTCTTTGTAAAGTCATCCTCCCACCATGTCAATACCAATTGTTTCATCTAGTGTGGACAAGACATTTAGCCCATATTCAAGTGGGATAGAGTACATCCCCGTGATGTCGACATTACCACCCCTTAGCTCCATTGGACCTAAATCATCCATGCATTTTTATATAGGTTCCTTAATTTGGGGAGACCTATTGTGTCATCATTTCCATCTGTTAGTTTACCGAGCATTTCTACACCCATCCCATATATCCCTATTCCCACCTTTGGATCTTGTTTTGGTGGGGGTCGAGCCTTATTTTCCACATGGGGGATGAAATTCCTTCCCCATCCATCATTCCTATAAGCATCCTATTATTGTCCAGTGTTATTTTACCTTCATATGGAAGATGCCTAGTGGTTTTGGGTCTTTGTCTAGTCAGGCTTGGGGCAGTAGTACATTATGAGGTTTCAACTTTCTTTAGGTCAACACAACCTTCCCTGGGTGCACATCCATTTGGGGAAGCTTTTCTCCTTGGGGAGGTTTTCCCTTTGTTAACACATAATGTTTTGGGGGTTTCTTCCCTAGGAATAACTTTTGGAATTGTTTTACTAGGCAGTCCACATTTACCCCCGTGGGCAACCCCCCTAGGGACATGTTTGGTCCTAGAAGCAGTCATGCTCCTGGAATTTCCACCATCACAGGAGGGATTCACTCTTTAGCAGCTCCCCAACCGTCAAGTAGTACCAATATATGGGGACTACAAGGTCCATGTGGGACATCATAGACTTCATCTCCCTCCCAGTATTCATCTGCATCGTTGCCTTTTCTCAAAACTTTAGACTTACCTGATTTGTATCGATTGATGAATGACCCATCATGGTCATAAATTCCTTCCAATCTACCTTTAGATATCTCTAAGTTCAATTCTAAGCCAGGAGAGGATCCCTCATCATGACATACCAATTATGGTTCTCATCCAACTCGTTGATGGATGATAGTTTGAGGATGTATATTTTCCATTGATCCCTAACTAGATCTGTGCCAAATGGTACATTGAATTAAAAGGCAGTTCCCTTAAAATCTTCAACTACCTATAAATGGCGTTCTTAACACATTACCAATTTCCCGAGCTCTTGACTTCACTACATCAATATAATTCCACTCATATTTTTGATCTTATACATGAGTTTCATAAATGACATAGGATGATTAAGACTCATATTATTGATAATATCCTTATGGAGTGGTTCACAAAGTCCCTCCTACCACCCATTTCCAGAGATGTAGCTATGGATGGGGCGGACATCGAGGAGTAGGAAATTTTGTGTACCCAACACTTGGACTTGATCTATCTATAGTCAAGTACACTTTATGACATCATTCCAAATGCTTCCAAGTCATCAAAAGATACAAGGAAGAAAACTCTAGGACCCCATGATGATGGTGTGGTTTGTTCTGTTTCCCATGCATCTATGAACCAATTAGCTAACCAAATGGATCATATGTCGATTTCATCACACCCATCAACTTCTGGCACTAGTGCTCAAACTGTTGCGGTCCCTACTCAAACCTCCAAGGTGAATTCAGTGTATTCCAAACAACCGAAGAATCCTCAACAACTTGGAGGCAAGAAGAAAAGGAACAAAAAGAAAATTTTTGATATTGAGAAAGGGACCACCTCCACCCAAAAAAATCAATAGGGGGTAACTAAAGAGAAGCAGAAGAGTCATTTTCCATGCATTCTTTGTGGGGAGGACCACCCCACTCATTAGTGTCATCAAAAGGATGAGGCCCATCACTTTTTGGCATAACAGTAGTCCACTCAACAACCAAACTTATTAACCCATCCTTTCCCCTTTCAACCTCAAAAAATGGTTTCCACAAATCCCACCCCTCCACAAGGGGGCATGGCAGGAAACCCTCACCATCAAGGGTCTTCCTTAAATTCTTCCATTTTTATTTGTGACCAATTGCTCAATTTTAAAATGCAATCCAATAACTATGAAATTCATGGGCCTTCCCATGCTACACCATAAGCAACATCTTCTTCCCATCCTAGTGGCCCTCTTTGGATAGATAAGATATATTTTGATGCACCACTTTTCCCCTAAAAGATAATTATTTGATGCACGACACATAATCTCAACACTCGGGATGCCCAAAACTATAGTGTTTTGGAATACTTGGTCGAGGAACCTTGTTCCATGTATGCGCTTGAATTCCTCCAAAGCTTCCCAATGCAAAAGGAAGCATTGTTGTCTACCATAAGCAGGTTTGATCCCTTGGAGTCAAGTTTGATGACCTTTTATTATTCTCAGGTTACTCATAAGGTCTCCCATAAGGTCTCCTTTTATATCATAGTGCGATTGTTGGGGAAAAACATCTACTGAATAGTGGTGGATGAAGGAGCCTCGACTTGCATCATGTTTATTTCTTGTTGGAAGGCTGGTGGATCTCCTAATATCAATACATCTATGACACTATTGAAAGCATTCGATGGACACATGTTCCAACCCCATGGAATAATCACCACATTACCCATCCAGTTATGTTGTAAGACTTTATCTATTGAGTATAATATGTTACTCGGATGTACTTATTTCTATGAGATGAATACAGTTGTAGCGTCATCCTTTAGGGTCCTACGCTTCCCTCACTAAGGGAAAATCATTACGATCAATCAGCTTGTGTTATGTACCCTAGTACTTGGATCTAATGTAAGGTATAATGTACCCTTTTTCAGTGATACAATGTAGTCTTATATGAACATTGGTGCGAGGATGTTCAAAGATCCTTCAATGATGGGAATGTTTCCCCTTCCCCCATTGTCTCCTACTAGTAATGTAGCTCCTATCAACATGATTTCATCATTTACCAGTGGATCCCTTGAATCTTTTTATCTTTCGGTGGTACCTCATCCAAATGATGTTGATTCATATGGAGCCTCCATGCCACTCACCTCAGTAGATATTTCCTACCAGGTGATCCAGTCATCATCCATTGGCCCTGTTATCCCTGATACCTAGGGATAACTAGGAGATCATGTCTCAAGGCCCACATGGTCCTAGACATGGAGTACCGAGAGCAAGAGCGACCTGAGCATGGTCCTGGAGGACCCATCTTCTTCTCAGCCAGCTTTTTCCTGTCAGCAGTACCAGCTTCCATCACTACCGGCTTGGTTTTGCATCGGAGAAGACTCTTACTCCATGAGGTAATTGGTCCGAGGTATCATGGTATGTGTCATATTTGATCATTATAACCCTCTTATGTATGCATTAGGTTCCTTTCATTTCGGATGACTGCTTGGATCTTACACTAATCCTCTTGACCATTGTTGGGGTGATTGATGGGGTAGCTTAGCAAGTTGGTATTCATGGGTTTTGGTTAGCCACCAAGGGGGGTTTGCAGAACCATCGTCCGCTCCCACCATTTTATCACTTTTCCATCTTACAGCCCACTCATCCATCCCATTCCCCTAGTCTGGCCATTAGGAGGACCATCCAGGGTACATCTTGTCTTGTGGGAAGAAGGGGCTAAAGGCCCAGGGGGTAAAAGCAGCTGGTAAAAGATAAAAGCCATAGGAAATAAAACCTAGAGATGCTTCGCCCAGGGGATCCCCGAGAAGGCAATAAAAATCCTCTC
>ML784417.1:983987-998184 GCA_009831015.1 Picea engelmannii
ATTTCGGTTTGTTTTTCTTGTTCTTTCATCATCCTTTCATTATCGGCCTTGCAGCTTTGCAATTCGACCATGAGACTCCTCACAGTCTCAGCTAAGTCTGTAGGGGTTCCTACTTCTCTTCTTTCGTCAGACTCTTCGTCTCTTTTGTGGGAGCCTTCTCCCACCTCTTGGTGAGTCACCATACTCTGCGTTTGTAGACTCCCGCGGTTGATCGTCCGCTTGAATGTGAAGACAAACACTGGGTATTAGTCAAGAATTAAATATATATTCCATAATTCTTTAACATGCATACACAGTCGGGTGTTCATATTCCAAGTTTTTAATCCTGGATAAGATAGTTAAGTCAGGGGTTACTCCTCATAGGAGTGTTTCGTACGAGGTTTATGCGCGACTGGTGCGACTGGTGCATGAGCCCAGTCAAGACGAGTGTTGTAACCATGCTCTGATACCACTTTGTAACACACCCACTATCATAATTTTTTTAAAAACTTTGGATTAATCTCCCACAAGTGAGAAATCTCCAGAAAACCGGCATTTGCGAAATGCTAACCCCTGGTTAAATATCGGGATTCGGGGTTTCTAATGTCAAACTCATTCACCCCCATGACTCACGATCCTCCGAATTCCGATGCGCTCCTCACGCATTAGCTCCCCAGGCCAAGCCTGTGGTTCACAGCCTTTACGGCCGTGGTCTTCAACTACCTCTACTTCAACACACACGGTATTCCCTCCTAACTGCACGGGGAAAGAAGGAATGATGCCATGTGGTCGGAATGAACGATCGTCGAAAGAAGTGAGGAGAGTAGGTGATGGAGACAAAATAGGTTGGCCAATGGCCTTCCAACATGCCAACGACATAACACATGTTGAGGTGCCCTCATTAACCACCATGCGGAAGATATTACAAGTAAAATTTTTCATGGGATAAGCCACTACTATCTGTAACGCTACATGGTAAGGCAGACGAGGTTTTAAGTCGGTTGTATCTAACATGATTGTACTCGGATTAAAAGTCTCGGTAGAGCCTAAAGTGGTTAACAAGGCTTTCCTCTGAGAAGGGAAGCTTTGGAGGAATTCCAAAGTGAGCATCGCACAGGGGGTTTGTGATAAATCCTCCACCACAGAGTAGTTCTGGGCGGCCCTTGCATTTGGGTTATGAGAATCTTTTTTAAATGCACCTTTTGGAATGCATGTCATTATTTCTCCCAACGTCTTCTCAATCTGTAGAGGAAGAGATGGGAGGTCATCTTCTTTACTCTTCTCAGAAGCGCTTGGTTTACTATAGTCGATATAAAAGCATCACCCCTAACCATATATACGTTCGCAAATGTGGGGTTGTTAGGAGGCGGACAGGGCTCTTGGTTGCCTCCTTCTGTGCTTGCAGAGGCTTGAGTTAGATTTTTCCCATGTTGAAATGGATTAGACAACACCGCTTGTTGTTGTTGCATGACAATTTTTTGGGCCTCTGTAAGTCGAGGACATAGATGGGTTGAGTGGTCTTCCGAGAACAAGTTGCATGGATACCTTGCCTTTTGTTTTTCAGTGTTGTCCCCACTAGCATTATCGGTGGGTTTTTTATCCCCCTTACCCTTCTTTCGTTGTTTTTTCTTCCCTTCAAGCTACTGGGTGGCCTTTGGGTTAGTCGACTGTTGTGTGTACCTCCGACATTTTGGTAGGGGGAGCAGCTAGAGCAGTATTTTGGCTGGCTGTTGTGTGTTGTATAGATAACTACTGCAAATGCTTCATCAATTTCTCAGCGGGCTTTGTTTATGCTGAACCTACAATACCATCGGCATGTGGTCCATCTCTCTATCTAGTTTTATCTAGTATTGAACATGGTGCATCTAGCAAGATGTTGTATAATAAACCAAATTGAGAATAGATGAGCTCAAACTGTTGAGCCCTCATAATGGCATCTTCTTCGGAGAAAATTCCTAATGTCACAATGTCTTTGGATAACTGTGAGACCAAAGACTTAAGGAACCACTCAAGAAGGAATGCTGGTGGGGCTGGTACCTTGATTAAACTCTTCCAGTGTCTCCATTCTCGGATGTAATCAGAGATATGGTCCGTTGTTGTTTGTTCGAAATTGGCGAGCAACTCTATGCCAGTTTCATATCTCACAGGTAACTGGAAATGGTTCAGGAAAGCCATCTCCAGCTCACCAAAAGCAGAGTATCTTGAGTGATCGAGCTCAATGTACCATTTCGTGGCACTCCCAATGAGAGTACATTGAAACAATCGCAACTGTGCGTAGTCATCTTTCAATGAGTTAGATGAGCACCAAAGATGGAAGGTAGTCACATGATCTCCTGGATCCTTGTTAGGCTTGGCTTCGAACTTTGGAATTTCTGAAGGAAACTTTGTCGCCATAGGAGGCCAATGCGGATCGTGACAAATAGGGTCATTCAATGACCTCGTCAAATCTGGCAAGTGTAAAGTTGTCAGGAAGGGAAGTTTGGGTCGTTGGTGATAACCTGGGAAAAAGGGGCCTGGAGTTTGACCGGTACCAGGTTTCCAGGAAAAGTTTGGTTGTTGGCCCAGATTCTGGTAGAAACCATGGCCCTGGCCAACGTATGTATTTTTCATATGTGGAGACATCATTGGATGATTTCCCAAATAGGACATAGATTGTTGGGTAGGCATTATATTCGAAGGAATTTGGGAAGGATTACCCCATGCCAGTCCTGTGGGGATAAGCATAGTAGTTTGGTCAGGGTTCCATTGATTATGGAAAGAATTACCCTAGATCGACATTGCGGATGAGGGAATGGATCCTTTCCCTGAATTCCAAGGTCCTGCTAGGTTTTCCCCCTGTGCAAGAATAGTACCCTGCATAGGAGGAGATTGTCCAAAAATGGGGTTGCCCCCAATGGGGAAAGTGGCTGATGAGAAGGTGTTGTTACCAAACGTTTCATTTAAAGAAAATAGTTTCGAACCTACCGGCATACTATGCGAAGGTGGTCCTTGAATCCCTACTCCAAATAAACTATTGTGTGTAGGTTGCCCAGCGGATGGCTGATGCGAGCCGCCAAGTGAAAGGGACGAAGGAGGGATATGACCTCCATAAGGGAAAGCGTTAAAAGGAGTAGGAGTGCCCCCCATGTGACCTTGGAGAGGAGCGCTAGGGATCCCTACCCCTAGACCTAAAGTTTGAAAGTGGAGTACGAAAGTATATGACTTGTACCCGAACTAGGCATCCTGTATGAGAACGGAGGGCCTGTCGCACTTGGTGTGAAAGGGGTTGTGGCCACCGCCAAAGATGGGGTTGGAACACTATGTGATGTAGAATCGTTTGAGACCATGGTGGCTTGGACCGATGACGGTGGGTTAGGAGGTGAAATCTCTCCTGTGGTTACAACCGTGGTAGGAATTGAAGAATTCCCAGAAGGCGTAACAACATTTGTTTCCATTGTTGTGTGCAACACTGTCTAGCGCTCGTAAAATTGAATTCGTACAATGAAAGGTGCCAAGAAATCAGTGGTTGGGGTTTCAACTAGGCCAAGAGCGGTTTCTTCAATGTCCAAAATGGTTGATTCCTCCAGGGGTTGGTCAGGCACAATGGCTTGTAACCTATCGCTTCAAAAGACCCTTGTTGGTCTAGCTTTCACCTTAATGGTGGCGGGGGTGGCTCCAGTGTAACCGGTGGTAGGCCAAGAAGCCTTTGTGACCGACGGAGCTCGTGATCCTCCATTGTGTTATAAGATCAAAGACACTCTAAGGTAGTCTAAAAGTTCAAAAGTAACACACACTAAAAAAGGTCCCTAGAAGATAAGACAGGCAAACACTAAATTAATTGGAAGAATAGTTACAACAACCAACACTAGAGCAAATTTCCGGTGCAAGTGAAACTTGAACACAGAAGCACCCTTCGAGTATACTCTACAAAGCATGGCCCGATGTCTGTCCTAGGTACTGCAGTATACCCCCACAGTCACCTATGTATGTCCCTAAAAAAGATTGGAAACTAGGTTGCTAGCACGCGAACAGTCACCAGGCGGGTACAGTCGAAAGTCGAGTAGACCACAATGAGTAGGGTATCGAGCCCGAAACCTTTCAAGGGTATTGAGAGGAAATGGTCCTGAAGACAACTGAGGACCTAGAACGGATTCAAGACCCACGAAGCCCCGTGGAAAATGGAAACGACAGAATCCCAAGACAAGCCCTCTATATGTGTTCCCCACTATGATTGGTCCAACTTTGGAGGGGTTATCTCCGCTACCTTTCCACACGCGACCTCATGTTTATCCCTTGTGTTAGAGGGAGGTCCCAGATAACTTTCACAACACTAGACTTAGACACTCCCTAACTCAGACTCCAATGTTTGATTTTAAATGGCCTTGAAGAGTTTCCTCTCCAACCTAATCCAAGTCCCTAATCTTGAACTAGTTGGTGAACCCTACAAACATAAAAGTCTAGTAGATTTATTAAATTTAGTGTTAATTTTATGGATTTGTCTTACGTCAAGGGGTATGAAAGTGAAACTGATGATGTGAAAAGACGAAAGAAATAAATGAATAAAAAAGATGGAAACAAAACTTTTACTTAATGCAAAATTTCAACAACTTTTCGAAATAAATATTTTTTATTTTCTAAGATTTTGGAAAACAAACTCAAAAATATTTCACTTGACTACAAGCTACTTATGATCTAAGTAAACCTCAAAAAATTATGAAATAAATGACTTTTCCCTGGCTAATAATGCAGAACACACTCTTCAACCAAACAAGAAAATGAAAATAGATTATTTATTTATTTATTTAAATGCTTGATAAAGCAAAAAGGAAAAATACCAACAAGCAAAAACCAAGAAAAACAATTCTGGCCTAATCGCAGATCGCAAAGAATCAGGTCAAAAATCACATACTAGCAATTTTAAAAAATGACTCTCACACTTGTCTAAAAACCTTTAAAAAGTTCTTTTATTTTTATGACAACTTTTTTAAATGAGAAAAAGTAGGCTAAGGGTAAGATTAATCCTAAGCTATTGACTGCTCAGACAGAGATTCAAAACACCTGAGAGGAATAATTCTTATCAAGGGAAAGGATGATTGCCTTACCCTCAACAAAAAGTATCGTGTACAAGCACACGACTGTTAATCTAACAACATGCTTGCGAACGCATGCTAGATAGAGACAGAGGGCGTGTACACGCGACATGACCTTGTACAGGTTACGTGTATATCTAAACTCTAAGAAAAAATAAAAACAGACAACCCAAACCAGGAAGAGACCACTGATATTGATAACCAAGATCCCTTGAAGGCTTGGACACTCTTTTTAACAAAAAAACAAATATTGTAAGGAAAAAATGATAAAGAAAAAACAATCTGAGATAGGATTGCAAATAACCAAGACTCAGAAAGAATTCCAGAAAACCCCTGAGAATGTCTGATTCTGACACGGAAGAGGATGATTGCCTTCAAAATTCTCTGGACTCTACATGCTACTGCTACTTCCTCAACTAGTGTTCGCACGCAGGATGTAAGAGAGTAGGGTGTGGGTACACGCGTACAGACCTTATGCAAGCTGCGTGTACCTCTGTGGGTCCCGACAAACACAGTCAAGAAAATCAGAGAAAGCTGGTATGGAAAACCAGACTCTCTGCTAGCTCAGACCTTACAGAAACTAAAAGAAAAAATAGGCAAGAAAAACTAGTCTTTAAAACTACCCAAAAACTAAATAAAATTCCAAGAACCCTTAGAGATTATCCAAAGTATGGTCACCAATTATGTTGTGAGGGAAATCTCCCTACGGACTAGCAAATGGGGTTTAGACTTTGCATGCAGATATGACCGAAGAAAAACTACTTTCTACCTTCATCCCTAGATTTAAATCCCCTTTCCTTAGTAAATGCATGGAAAGATAAACCTACCTCGTTCCCGACATTTTGATGTCGATCCTCCATTGTAATTGATTACTTGTTCTCAATACTCCTTCCAAAGCTGACCCACATACAAGACAAGCAACAACTACACATGCATCCTACTTATATAGTAACAGGTTAAAAATCCAAACATATACTAATCAAACTATAAAAAGTTCATGAATTGGGATGGGAAAAGCATTTTCTTTATTACTTTGAATGAGTCAACTTACAAAAGTTGAGACTGGCCACCGCTCCGCGAACCTGATCCTGGACTCCTCTTCGACTGTCCTCCAACTGCTTTGATTTGTATCTCCTTTGGCACAAGGAAAGGCTAAAGGGTTGGGACAATGGGAATACGCAAATGGGCAAAGTTTCTTTGCTATATTTTTCCTCCTTCCAATTGGGACCCCTACCCCTTCTTTTATAGGTTAGAAGGAGCTAGGTATTTGGATGAACCCTTGGCCATGCATGGGCGGGAGTTTCAGTTAATTCACCCATAACTTTTGTGTTCCATCAGCAACTTTCCTTTTTTCATGATTTTGTCGGTCCACGTGGGTTGTTATAGGTTAGCCAGCGTGTACACGCGTGCAATAATGGAGTAGGGCATGTGGGCCTTTATAAAAGAGGTTTTTTAAAGATTTATTCAGCAGTGATTTAGCAAAGAAGAGATATGAGATGGCCTGATGCCAAGTAAGCATGTGTGGTGCAATTTAGGGTTATAACAAAGCCCTTTTTTTATATATTTTGTGGATAATGTGGATATACATATTCTTTTTGGATATGATATAAATTATTTATGATATTTAAATATCCAGTTTAAAATATATTCAAGGGAGTTGCAAGGGTGGTATATGGTCAAAATAATGATATTTTATGTGTTATATTTCACGATTTAAAATGAAGAAATGACGGGAGTCACAAGGGGTCCCACCTACCTAGTTATTATTTATTAAGACCCTTAAATATATTTTTATTATTTATTTCTCCAAAACTAATTACTTAAGTTAAACCAACTTAACTAAATAAGGTAGTTGAAGTACTTCAACCTATTGGGAAAGAATAAAAGCTCAATGAGAAGAAGAAACAAGGGGGGAATAGAAGGAGAAAACAAGACTAAGGCTTGCTCTTTAGTTACATGAGATAGTTTCAGTTTTCATTCATTTTTTAGTTTATTCAAACCCTAATTCTCTTTTTGATAGCAGGGTCTTATTGTAGAAAACAAGGTTCAAGACTGAACCAAACTTTTCAGACGCTTGTTTTAGAGGTGTTCATTCATCCTTGATAGTATGTGTATTCTTGTCTATTTTTGAATTAAGTTTCATGGATGATAAAGGATATCTTGCAGAGTCAAAATGGCAGTAGTTTGTGACAAGTTGATCCAGATTATTAATTTCAGTTTTACTTTACTGTCCGAGTCTTTTTGTATGGTGTTCATTGGGGATCTCTAAATCAGACTTTGGTCCATGCCCTCACAGGGGTTTTGTAAAGAGAAAACAATTTTGATATCTCAGAATGAAATAAAATCAGATTGTTATTCTGTCTCATATGTGTGTATTCGTTACTTGGTTACTTTTCGATTTTTGATCTCCATGTTTACTTTTTCGCAAAATATGTGTACATTCCAGTAGATTTTATAAATTTTATTTTATATTGCAACATTTTTATTTATTTATAAATCAGCCTCGGTCCTTGTAATTAATAATTGTGGATTGAGAGAATATTTTGAGGCTATAAAACCTCGGGTGACATTCCTGATTATATTCTCCTAGCTAGGAAATATCTGAAAATGGTTGAGTAAGGTAATTCATACCTTTTCCTCAAGAAGAACTACTAGGGTCTATGTCGATTATAGGGATTTAAACAAGGATTTTCCAAAGGATAATTATCCAACCCCATTAATTGATCAGTTTATCGATGAATATGTCAGTAGTGAAATATCCTCATTTGTGGACGATTTCTCTAGCTATAATCAAATCCAAATAAAACTAGAATATCAACACAAGACTTCCTTCATTTTTTCTTGGGGTAATTTTTCTTATCGGAAAATGTCTTTTGGTCTTAAAAATGCTGGAGCCACTTTACAATGGGCCATTTCATATGATTTCCTTGAAATCAAACAAATTGTATAGGCTTACTTAGATGATTTGGCTACTCTCTTAAAGAATCATGAGGATCATCCTGGTCACTTGCAATCCATTTTCATCTGATGTCGATATTATAACATTCGCTTGAATCCATATAAATATATATTTTGTGTGGTGTCTAGGATATTTCTAGGCTTCATTGTGTCCAAGTTTGGGATCATGGTTGATCCCTTAAAGGTTGAGGCTATTTTCAAATTTCCTCCTCCTTGTAACATTAGACAACTTCAAAGTTTGGAAGGCAAGGAAAAATTATTGTGTAGATTCATTGCCAATTATGCCAAGATCACGAAAGGTTTTATGCACATGTTGAAAAAAGGTGTACCTTTTATGTGGGACGAACAAGCACAACAATCATTTGATGCCATGAAGAATTCCTTGATGTCGACTCCCTTATTGATCCCTCCTGATTATAGTTGATACTTTTTTCTCTAACTCACGACCTCTAAATCCACCATTGACATGGTGCTCATCCAAAAGGATAATGCATAATGGGAGCACATCATTTACTATCTTAGAAAGGGACTTCTTGGGCGCAATATTTGATACTCTCATGTTGAGAAGTTGGCCTTGGCAACCATTTATGATGTCCAATGACTATGCCATTACATCCTCTTGTGAAGAACCATTGTAGTTTATGATTCCAGACCAATTTAGCACATCCTTAGTCATTAGATCATTTGGGGCAAGTACTCGAAGTGGATTGTAATACTCCAATAGTTTGACTTGGAATTTTTTTCAACCAAGTCTAATAAATCCTTGGCTTTCACAGAGTTAATGGTTGAACTTTCCTGAGTTGATGAGGAACCAGTGGTTAATGAATATTTCCCTAATGATTTCTTGTTCCTTATTGAATCATATAATTCTTGGTATGGAGATCTCTTGGTTTACCTCTAGACTTAGTGTTTATGTCCTCAACTTTTCTATGATGAACGTTAATGCATACAACATCAGGATAGACACTACCTTATGGTAGATGACACCCTATATTGTCAGGGGGTTGATTTTATTCTACGTCATTTCCTTATCCATGATGAAGCCAAAAGAGTTTTGAATGAGTTCCATGTGGGGGCAGGTGGCGGTCATCTCTTCATGTTGGCCACTTCCCAAAACATACTATGCGTTGACTATTTCTGGCCCAAAATATTTAAAGACTATATTAATGTTATCCATAAATTTTATTATTGTCAAATATTCACTTGTAAGATGCATGCTCACCCTGCCCCCCTTCATCCTGTGGTGACCATCGACCCCTTTTCCAAGTGGGGGGTTGATTTCATGACATGTAATACTACCTTGACCAATGGCCATGACTGCATCATTGTGGTTGTTGACTACTTCACTAAATGGATGAGTTTTTTCCTACCTTTTCTAATGATGACACCACTAACATTCTTTTCATGTCCAATCATATATTTTCTAGGTTCGGTGTTCCAAATAGCATAGTGATGGACCGTGGGTCCCATTTTCATAATATGATGATGTCTAAATTAGTTTACAGGTTAGGTTTTCATCATGAGAACTCGACACCCTATTACCCTCAAGTTAATGTCCTAGTAGAAGCCATCAATCATGTCCTTAAGACAATGATCCAGAGGATGTTAGGGAAACACAAGAAAAATTGGAATCTTATGCACTTTTTGGCATTATGGGATTATTGTGCCTTTTCCAAAACTACCACTGGGTTTACCCCTTTCCAATTTTTTTATGGCCTAGAGGTAGTATTACCGATTGAATGCGAAATCTCCTCATTGAAACTAGTTGTAGAATTGTTTCCAAATACATCCACCAAGGAGGAGTGTATCTTGTACTTGGCCTAGATTGAAGAACACCATCGTGAATCTACTTTGGCCAATGAAACACACAACAAGCAAATTAAACCTCAGTATGACAAATATGTCCATCTTCGTGTCTTTTCAGAGGGTGACTTGGTTTTGGTTTATGACTAGAACCATGACACACTGTGATCATGTAAGTTTGAACCCCTTTGGCATTGTCCCTAGATTTTTAAACGTGTCTTGAAGAGAGGGGCCTATGATATCATGGATTATGATGGGAATCCTCTTTTGGAACACCATAATGGGCTCTACCTTAAGAAGTATTATGCTTAGGCCATTTGACCACATGATGTTTTGTACATAGGTGTGTTTTTGTTTGGTCTTGGAGTGGTTTGTTTTTCTTCTTGTGTACGTGTTAATTATCTCAGTTAGCTTCTTATCATACTTGATGATTTATTTGTATATGTTTTTTCCTCCTCGGTCTATGTGGGATATGATGATGGTGACATTTGTAGTACCCGAAACATTTATTCTTCTGCTTGGGTGATCTTTTCTCCCACTAATGATCTTGTGAGTTCAAGAGGTGTCTACCTTGGGCCTTCAAACAATAATATTGTAGAGTATAGTGCCATCATTGAACTATTGTCTATATCACTTTCCCTTGGCATTCATCACTTAGTTGTTATATTGGATTCTCAACTTTTGGTCTCATAGTTGAATCGCACATATAACATCAGACATCCCATTCTTTTGCACAAGTATATGAAGGTGTTTCTTCTTGAATGTTATTTTGATAATATTGAATATTTACACATATAAAGAAGGTCTAATGCATCCGTTGATTAATTAGCTAACTACGTGTTAGATTGGAATTTGTCTCATTCAAATTAATTATTTAAGAATGCATGTACATAAAACATGGGTCATCATTCACAACATTTTAACATCCATAGGTATCATCTGAAACAAAACATATATATATATATATATATATATATATATATATATATATATATATATATATATATANATTCCAAAGTGTGATTACATCTTTCCAAAAAAATAAGTGCATATACAAAATTGGAGCTCATTTGGCCTCCTGATACATAAACATGTCGACTGGCTAATACATTTGTCTAGTACAAAAGGGGAGTCATTGGCTACTCAATCCTTGTGTTGATGGTAGAAAAAAATTACCCAAGCCACTTTTCATAGAAGTTGACAAAAGGGGTGGGAAACACTTTCAGAGTGGCTCCATAGGTGTAGGGGAATATCCTTCTCTAGTGTGAGGGGAACTCCCATGGTCATCTCCTTTAGTTTATGATGGACATGACATAGTTATTCATTGCTACCACCTCCTTCCCCTCCTGAAGACTCCTCATCGCTGATATGAAAATGATATCAACCCTATCCTTTTGGACACTTTGGTCCTACATCTACAAAACATGAAGCTGTGTCAGTATGTGCCCACCAAAAAAAAAATTATATATGCCAAATTACAAAAAAATAGAAATATGCAAAATTTAAAAAAAAAATTACCCATGAGACCCCATACCTTGCTTGAGGGAAGTGGAAACTATGGATCCTAGTGGAAGTCAGTCCCCACATAATGGAAATCCTAAATGCTAATGATCTAGTGATGCCACCAGTTCATGAACCCAATCCCATAGTGATCTTGATCTAGTCCCCATGGTAGCCTCTCCATGTGGTTCGCCCAAAACACCATCTGTGGGTTCGAAGGCTTTGGATCCCCCATCACCATCCAAGGCCTCAACTAAGGCACTTGTTCCAAAAAAATAGCCATTGGGAGGGAGTCATATCTAAGTTGCTTTTGTTTTCCCTACTTGAAGCGAGTTAGTTGGTATTTAATGTTGGAAAGGACTCCCTCACACTAGTTAAACATGGTGGGATATAAGCACATCAAAGCCACTTTCATGTTGGTATTAGATGCTAGATGAGGACCTATGGATCCTGAGGCTCGAGTGATACAAAAGACGATGGTTTTGAGTGGTAGATCAGTAGTGTCCCAAATTGGGATCTTACCACTCATCTTATGAGACCCATACCGACAAAAACCAATAAAATCCATGACTGAGAACTCATATGGACCTAGTGAATAATCGACTCGCCATGGTATTCCTCTCTGGTACAAGCCTGTGAAAAAATACACATTATCCATGTCCACCTACATAAATTTTCCTTCAATGATGAAATAATCTTGGTCAGGCTCCTAGTACCAGACTAGTTGGTCTAGTAAATATTCATGAGACCCCAACAATGTACAATGGAAAAACATAAGTACTACACACTCTTGGAGAGATGACAATGTCATGTCATCCCCTTGTGCAACATAAACGTCAACCTCATGGGATATTTCCTTCCATTCAATCATGTTAGCCACTTACTTGCATCCAAGAAACAAAAAATCAAGAAACCCATTAACACTAAAAACCTAGAAACTCCTCCTGCTAAAAAAAACCCTAGAAAACATGCGCACTTCTGTTTCAATCCAAGGAAGTTTCCTTGGAAATCATGCGATGACCCATACTGGTCACATGACCATGTAGGGTTTTCACATGATGATTCCCTAGATCTAGTAGATGGTTGAATCCTTGAAAAAAATCTACACAATGAGCTCCACAACTACTCTTGGAAGAGGGATTTCTCCTCAAGCTCTCCACACTCCTCTCTTTCCAAGTGAAGAATGATTTCTTACCAAAGTGAGTTTCGTTTTATAACTCTTTTGGGCAATAATAAATTCTTTTTTCACCTTGAGACCAAGAAAGTGGGTTTTTGTTTTTATTTTAGCTCATTATTATTTTAATGCCATTTTCACTTTAATTAACCTTGGAGTTTATTCTATGCACCTTGATAGGAGGAGAATTATTTTTTATGAATATGGTGACATCCACTACACTTGAGATATATATTCCTAAACTGGCATATAAAGATAGGTTTTTCCTTACATTTCCCATTTTTCATTATTAACCATCCATATTTCCAATATTATTCCTTAGGTTTGAACCTGACTAGTTATGATAATAGCCACTCCTTTTGCACATCATAACTAGTTCTGTAGTGCCTACCCTTCACGGGTGCCCTAGTTAGCACCCATATTTCCATTTGGTTCCCATGCTTCATTTTTTCCATAGGTCCAGGAGCCCTCCTTTAGCCCCATCATTACTTGAATATTGAGCCTCATTTTCCTCTCTTCGTCTATATTCCAGCCATATACTTTGGGGGTTCCTGAACATTTTTATTATTTCTTAATGGTCACTTATGCATTTTTTTCTTGTGTCATAATTCCTATTGTTTAATTGTTGTCTTCCCAAATCCCACTTACCGCTATGTCGTATCCTTGACCATCCTCCTTTTTCATTATTTGGCCTATGTTTTGCATCCACCTACCCAGGGAGAGAACAAATACTAAGAGTGGATTTCACTTTCTTATTTCATTTCATTCATATTTCTTAGGTCAGTTCCATGCATTTGGAGCATAGGAGCATGTTTTCAATCCAATCTTTCTCTCCCTCTAAGTACACTTTTATCTCTTTTTCATACTTGTAAAAGAACACGAAAAAGACACTATCGAGTAAATGGTTATCTCTTTTTCGGAATCATTAAAGGACATGAAAAATACACTATACCAAGCATACTTGCATCATTATTTCATGTTAGTTAAATCATGAGGGAGACTGAGCATACTTGCATCATTCTTTGTTTCTCATTAAACCATGAAGGAGACAAAAAATACAAAAATAAATAAATAAGAGGGTTTTTTTCCACCATTGGTCTATTCCAAAAATGACATCATCAGTTGAGTCACTCTTGAACATGGCACTTGTTTGATTCCTCATCATATAGGTGGGATTTATCTTTCCTAGGATCCATCCCAGTAATATGATTCAGAGATAATCCTTCGATTGGTTACTCTTCTAGTCATTATGGAGAGTGATTTGATGCCTCCTACATTTTTGCACTATATTCATCTAGATATTATTTTTTTTCTACCAAGTCACCATTGTGTCATGCTATTTGTTATCACTGAAATTTCGTCTGCACATGGCGACAAGAACTCCACATCATCTGCACACAGCGACAAGAACTCTACATCATCAAAACAGCAATGAAGTCATTCATGGCACTGTTCACAGCATTCCAGAAGGGTCAGAAACTATACAAAAATTGAAAGACACTTCACATCAGTAAGGTGCGCGCGTATGCGCGGGATAAGAACGTGTTGTGCACGCTTAAGCGCACGATGCGCGACTGTCCACATAAAAAGCCACGCATCTGCTAATACGGCACATTAAATGCTTAAGTCGGCCTCCCGACCGCCAATAGACCTTCGCCCGAGATGATTTGACATCCAGATCAGGGTCGGTCCTGCAAAAACGGTGAATTTATGG
>ML784417.1:1004340-1015196 GCA_009831015.1 Picea engelmannii
CATACTGCAACAAAAATGACACCATTTATGGCACTCTATGGATACCACCCTCCTTCCATCACTTCTTCTCTAAAATAAAAATCTAAGGTTCAAGCAGTGGAAAATCACATCGAGCATCAACAACAAGTTCTCCAAATATTAAATGACAACCTAACCATGGCAAAAAATAACATGAAACAACAAGAATATAAACATCATAGTGAAAGAAGTTTTGAAGTAGGAGATTGGGTGTTTTTAAGACTACAACCATACAAACAAATGTCCCTCAAACAAGCCAGGAAGGATAATAAATTATCACCAAATTACTATGGCCCTTATAAGGTGTTGCAAAAGATTGGTACTATGGCATACAAATGGGAGTTGCCTACATCTTCACGAGTACAACCAGTTTTCTATATTTCATGCTTAAAGAAGGTTATAGGTGACAAGATTCCAATTCAAACTATATTGCCAGAACTTGATGAGGAAGGAAAAATCATATTGGATCCTGAAGCCATCACTGACACAAGAATTCACCAGCTGAGGAATAGATCCATTTCAAAGTATCTCATTAAATGGAGGAAACTATCGGATGAAGATTCCACTTGGGAAGATGAGTCTTTTATACAGAAGCATCCAGAGTTACTCAAGTGTTGCAGACAACACTTGTCTTAGGGGGAGGGGCATGTTAAGCCCTAAATAATGGCTCATTACCCCTTAATTGGGGCATATTACATTAGTAATGTTATTTTATTTATGTCATCTTTAGTCCATTAGTTGTAATTATACCTCCTAGTCTCCTATATATACCAAGGAGACATTTTCATTTTGAATCATATTGTAATTGTACATTTATGTGGGCATAAGGAGGTTGCCCCCTCGAAGAGAATTATTATCTGAATTTCTTTCTTTTTCAAGGCGTTGAGTACTTATTCTGAGGTTTTTCTATGTTATATCGATATTTGGTTCTTAAAAGTATGTCTACCTAGGGGATGGTATATTTATACTCTCATATTTGGTGTTTTATTGTAGGACTTCTTTGGCTCCCGAACCTCCTTTTCTCTCTCCTCACACTGCCTCATATGGACGTTATTTTATTGTAATGTATTTCAGCCATCCATTCCTTTTCTGACCTCACACATTAGGGGGAATATTTTATAGCCTTAATTTACACCCTACACTCCATAAGGAAACCCATAAGACGATATAAGTCAAAATGCACATTTTACCTAAGATTTGATCCCTTTTTGGAGGTCATCACTAGACACATACAGGACAACAAGCGATGATCCTCGCATGAAAAAAATGTTCAACAAGTGATGATCCCTGAAATTTATAGATTCAAGGAGTTATGAGGGGATAGAAAGGGATGATTTTTATATTCATGTCAAAGGACAAGGAACTCACAACATTTGAGTCTCTAGTGGTCTCTAAAATATCTAGAATCTCTGCCAAGCCTCCTCCAAAGATCTATATAACAAAGGAAAGTCTTAGGAAAGAGGAGGAGAAATAAAAAGTATTGTCATGTTGTCCATTTGCAAAGGTTATTTTCCTATCCATCATAGACATAAGTCAGTGAGGCTAGCCCAACCATGAAGTTGAAGGGAGAAGAAAGGAGAAAGGAGTCAAGGGAGTATGCATATTCATCAAGATATGACATTGTATGTGTTCTCTATGTTTTAATTAATAGATCAATGGTTTTCCTCCATATCATTTGTGTTCAGTTCATAAATGTTTATATTTGATTCATTCCATTATAGATTTGACTAGAATCAAGTTATATCTAGGATTATAATCCCAAGTAGAGAGGCATTTCTTGTATTTTGTGTAGGAAGCAGGTTGTGGAGCCTAGAGTTGGAGTTTTTAGGTTTGCAACAACTAGAATATACAAAGGACGACCTACATAGATAGGTATGCAATATCCACCCCTCCTTAGGTTGGTGTTGAATCCATGTGTTTGAATCTAGATCTAAGAAAACCATAGAAGTCTAAACCCTCTTCTATCTAGGATTACTAGGCTAATCCTAGGGATATCTTACTGATCATTCACTGAGATAACTGTGAGATTTTTTCCCATAACAATGTAGGGGTAGGGCCCTCAACATAGGCATGATGTATTATTTTGTACCGACCTATAGAGATAAAAATTTGAGGCTAGAAGCCCTATTTTATAAAATCAAACCACATTTTTGTACTTAATGAATATTCAAGTATTATATATAGATTTTTTCCTCAGCGTTACTTATAAATTTATGTGAAAATGTGAAGCTTTATATACATGTGTGTATGTTCTTATGTATTTAAGAATGGAACAAATGCCAGTCTAATACATAATTAACATAAGCATCTGAAACAAGATTAGAACTTCTAGAGACATGCACATACGTAATTTAATCAAAGAACGTTCCATAAGACATACTCGAAGGAATCATCGAAGAAGAGTGAAATATTAGACATGGTAATGACCATCCAACTGAGACACCACCAATTTGTTGAAATATTGTAACTTCGAAGAATATTCTACCTGAGAGAGAGTTGAAAAATATTATTATATTATATTTAATTAGGCCCTATTGTGCCTTAGTAAAAGTCGGCCATATTGTGCCTTGACAGTTAATTGTAAATTAAGAGGATAAAGTGACAAGTTGGCCCACACCTAAGTATAGGCTGGATAGACCACTATTTATAAGAGAGGTCAGTGCCTCTTTTACCCACACACACAACTCTATAGTGCACAATTCTTGGAGGAAAGGATGATGCAAGTGGGGGTGACGTCAAGGAGGGTTTTGTTCTATCTGTTGGTATTTCTTGGTTAAGTGGTGCACTACTCTTCCTAATGAAGGAGTAGAGGAGGATCTTTTGTTTGGTATTTGGTATATCCATATTGAGGAAAGTTTTTCTAGGTTTTCTCCTCCATGAGGGTTTCCTAGGATAATCTGTGTTTATATATTGTTTATGTGATTGCCTCTCTTTCAGTGATCTTATGCAATTAATGTGCTAAATTATTATAATAATAAAGAAGAATTGTAATTGCTAGTTGTATAAGTAAAAAATCATCATGGTATTAGAGAAGGCATGGAAGAGACCAATTCATATATTATAAATAAGTAGCTAGCCTCAGTGCACCTTCTCCAAGATTCATTTTCAATATTGTAACTACTGCAAAATTAGGGCTTCTGCATAAACCCTAAGTGTAATTTTTTCCTTGTTTGAGGAGGATGTTGGACGAAGTAACAAAATCTAGGAGCTCTCCCTAGGAGGGAATATCTATTCCTTGGATCATAATTTTGAAATATGAAGTTTGAAAAAATAGGGTTTCCTCATAAAACCGTAAGTTGCAGTTGCAGTTACAGCTGCAGTACCTGTTGCAGTGAAATTTTTTGTGAAGTGTTGGGACTGATTTTTATTGTCATAGTGTGCCTTACCCTAGAAAATATCCAGGTATATTTAAATTACAAGTTGAAACATCTTTGAAGTTTTAAAGGATTTTTATTTATTGTCGTTGCTTTCAGATGGTGCCACTACCTGTCGATACTATCAGAGGTATGTACTTACATATGTTTAAACTGTATCATTATTTTAAAAGGGTATTTGCATGAGAAAAGATCTTTTTTCTAAAAAAACAATCGTAGATCTAGAGGGATCTTAGATCCAACACATTCAGAGGAACAATCCACCTCAGGTTTAATCAATTTAATATGCCTCTATTTGTTATGATCTTATGAACATCTAGATTGTATTTTGATTTGTTGAATTTATGACTATCATACTAACCATTGGTAAAAATAAAAGTCAAAAGTATTAGATTCATTAAGGCTGAGATTATAGAGTCTATTCTCTAACTCATATTCTTGTCAAGTAAGAATATTATCTTAGTATAGAGGACAAGTTGAACATAATACTTGTCATCTTGAGTGAGGGAGGCTCAGAAGAAAATAAAAAACACTCATTCTTAAGGACAAGACTCCAGGTTCCAGGTTTGATTGATTAAATTGATAAGATTCAAATTTACACATGTCAATTTTAATAACTACTAAACACTATAGTTGTGATAGCAATATTTGAAAAGTTTTATTATTGAATACTTGGTAGCATGTGAGCACTATTGAGATAAATTCTTACTATAATCATTTACTAGATATAACTAACATCTCCTCTAGGAGAAACTTCTTGTTTTTTTTCCAGGTTACCATGGAGGAATGATTGATCACAACACTAGAAGAGCGTTTCTCTCATTCCTTATTGTTGTATTTCTTAATTTTTACCCTTTTTATAGGAAGGTCACAAGTGATAGCTCTGAAGGAGCTACTATGATGATTGTTCTCACTATTGTTTTTATTATTATTATAAAGAGTATTATTCTTGTCTTTTGTTTTTCCCTTGTTGTTCTTATTTTGAGAAGGTCACAGGTGATAACCCTGAAGGAGATATAGTGATGGTTACATGAGGAAACATATTGTATGAGACACAGATCAGATTATCCAAGTTGTATACATGACCATATGCATCCATGTACCAAAAAAGATGAAGAATAAGCTATTTTTTAGATACAAAGTATCTCATATGGAGATTGATTGTAAGGAGCAGAAGGCTCCAAAGATGACTGAACATTCGAATAGAACTCACAGTAGACTTGGTCAATGGATAATGAAGTCACCTTGACAGGAAGCAAAATTCATTTGAATTCTGACTCAGCTTTTCATATTAAGACTTGGTATTCAACACCAAGTATATCCTACAGAGACTATGAAGGTTTTTAGGACTCGGAGTAAGCCTAATCTTAGAGAGGATCAGATGGGAAAAATAGACGTCTTCTAGGACTAACAAACATATGCCATGGGTTTATAAGACTAGATCGTAGCTTCAAATACCTCTAGGAGACATGAAATATCCTAAGAAGATTCATTTGTTTCAATGACAGAGGAGGAATTCAATCAGAAGGATTGGGATATGGATTTTTTCTTAAGACCAGAAGGGAAGTCAGTGGTGACCTCCAAGATTGATCTAACAGATAAAGTATGTTGCAGATAATAGTATAGATATGTAAAAATCCTTATTTGTGTTCATAGGATTCTCCCATAAAGAGGGAGAAGACTATGACGAGACACTTACTCCAGTAATCGAAGACATAGTTCCAGTGCTCATGAATACACTCAGAACAACAATGATTCCTATACAGTATGATATTCAGAGGGAGCAATCCCTGTATTTGAGATTGAGTTATCTCTAGTGCCATTTGGTGCAGTACATTAGTCGGGCCATGGAGACATGACTACAATAGAAGATTGAGTCACCTCAAGAGAAAGAGGATAAGCTACCCTTGGTGTTAGTTATTGAGAAACTCTCAGTTTCAGATGAACTTGTTTCCATGATAGAATAGAGGAGTTACTCTCAGAGTTCAACAACCACATTGGGAATGGAGCAGTCATTCTCAACTTCAGAGTAGTTGCAGGTGCATAGTCACAGTCCCAGAGGAACAATTTCAGAGAGAATAGAGGACATACTCTCAGGAAGTGACACAGATAGTGCTCTGCATAAATCACATAGAGATATCACATGATTGTGTATATTAATTTGTAGTTGAGCAAGTGTACCAAGTTGGTACAATCTGATGTGAAAATTTGGTTTTGAAGTACAGGACATGAAGACTCATGTCTTCAAGTTGAAGCAAGCTCCAAGAGCTTGGTTGATCCCAACCTTTACTTTGAGATTCGATATGATGGACTGTAGAGCCATGTCTACCCCTATGGAGGTGAATATGAAATTATTGGTCGATACTTTGTCAGAAATAGTTGATGTTACTCTATATAGACATATGATTAGTTCGTTGATGTATCTAACGAATACTAGACCATATATATTATTTTTTGTGAACACCTTGAGTCAATATCTGGTGAAGCCTAGACGTTTTCACCTTATAGCTGCAAAGCATGTGATGAGATACCTTAAGGGTACGTTGGACTATGGCCTCTATTATACTGGAGACTGTGACTTCAGATTGAATGGATATATTGATTCAGATTGGGATGGAAATGCTTTAGGCATAAAAATAACTTCAGGATGTTGTTTCAGTTTGGGTTCATCCACGACTTCATGGAAAAGAAGGAAGAAATCCAATATTTCTCTCAGTACGACAGAAGCGAAGTACATTGCAGCATGCTCCACCATTTGTGAAGCCATATGGCTTTGAAAGTTATCGACAAGTCTATTTGACCTAGATATGAATGCATAAATATGGTAGAGAACCCATTGTTCCATGATAAGATGAATCACATATAGATATGGTATCACTACATTTGTGACATGGTGCATAAGGGAGTTGTAAAGCTCCAATATGTTGGCACATATGAGTAGGTTGCATATGTGTTGACTAAGCCTCTTTCTCATGTGAAGTTTGAATACTTCTAAGACAAGATTGGTGTAGTCTAAAAGGACCTCCCTCGAAAGGGGGAGTGATGTTGATGATACTATGGTATCCTAACCAAAAACACGTAGCTTAGTTAGGATTTTATATTATATGGGACTGATCATCCATGGGGAGATCTCGAAGGTCCAATAAGGACGGTCTATCAGAGTACCTGTGCATGTATATGCCAATTGTGGTTAGTAGTGGTAGCTCAGTTAGGAATCTATATCCTAGGGAATCATATGATTCCTGGGTATATCCCGAAGGTCCGGTAAGGACAGTTTGTCAAAGTACCACAGATGTTGTTGTTGATGCACCTGCCTCATTTTGTTGCCACATATAGATTTTGACATGTCAACTTCATGTTGTTGATGATGTTGATGTTCTAGCTTCATGTTTTGATGATGGTGATGTTACTCTGTCTCTGTGATGCATATGATGATGATGTTCAGGTTTTACTGATGTTGATGATGAGAAAAACTTATGATGACCTATAGATATGATTGATAGTCTTCCCGATGTTGATGATGATGTCCCCTCCTCTTGATGATGTATTGAGTCCAGTCAGTTGTTATTAATGTTGTCATTATAATACCCTTCTTGTTAAGGGGAGTGTTGAAATATTTTAACTTCGAAGAATATTCTACCTGAGAGATAGTTGAATAATATTATTATATTATATTTAATTAGGCCCTATTCTACATTAGTAAAAGTCGTCCCTATTGTGCCTTGATAGTTAATTGTAAATTAAGAGGCTGAAGTGATAAGTCGGCCAAGACCTAATTATACTCTAGCTAGACCACTATTTATAAGGGAGGCTAGTGCCTCATTTACACACACACACTCAGCTCTTCAATGTGCAAGTCTTGGAGAAGAAGTTGTTGCAACTGAGGGTGACATCAAGTAGGGTTTTGTTATATCTCTTGGTATTTATTGGTTAAGTGGTGTGCTACTCTTCCTATTGAAAGAGTAGAGGAGGATCTTATGTTCAGTCTTTGGTCTATCTATATTGAGGAAGTTTTTGTTGGGTTTTCTCCCCCATGAGGGTTTCCCAAGGATAATATGCGTGTCTCTATTGTTTTTGTGTTTGCCTCTCTTTTCAATGATCTTATGCATCTAATGTGCTAAATGATTATAATAATAAATAAGAACCATAATTTATAGTTGTATAAGTAAAAATTCAACATAATTAGGAATTCGAGCAAACCTCAAGAGATTGGCTGCCATGCAAAATAACATCTCTAAGAAACTCAATCACAGTTCCATACTCATCCATGTTGTTGGTCATTGGCCCAAGACAAGTGCCTCTTGACGTTACCAATTGCCTCATGGGTGAAAAATCACCCAAGGGGTGGAAGTGAGGCTTTGAGTGCGACAGATAGCATTATTCCTGAATCCTATGAAGACTGAAGACTACTATGACATATGCCAACCATGAAGAAGCATGATAAGAAAATCAAAGTGAAAAAGGGAACTAAAAACTAGTCCTCAATACTACCAATATACAATAATTGTAAAGGGGGAAATTCCTAAGCATCAAAGCTCAAGTGTAGTACTTCTCGAGATAGATCCCATTTATGGGATCTGACACCACATTACCATCATAATATTATAAATAATAAGCTCCTTTTCATAGGAAATGACTCACAATGTAAGGGTCATGCCACATTGAATTAAATTTTATACCCTCAAAGCATCTTTGTCCTAATCATAGAACAAGAAAATATCTCCCTCGAAAAATATCCTTGGGTGGATAGACTTATCATGATAACTCTTAAGATGTTTCTTGTGCACCTCATTTGATGTGGAAGTGTCGCAATACTACTCATTGAAATGATCCATGTGAAAAATATGTGTCTCTAACTCTGTCGTGTTAGGAAGAATCTCAATAACAATTTTCAGTGAGGGTATTTCACATTCAATTGATAGGACTACCTCCACCCCATGTATGGGTTGGAAAGGTGAAAATATTTTATCACTATTGAAATTTTTTTGGTATTCCCATAATTTTAGATAAAACATCAAATGCCAATCCAATTTTCTAACATTGATAGTTCATTGAAGGACGGCCTTGAGAGACTTGTTGACAACCTCTACTTGACCATTTTCCTGAGGGTATTAAGGAGATGAATGATCCTACTTGAAACCTAACTGTGACGCTAACTCTGACATCATTCAGTTCTATAAGTGAATCCCTTGATCAATGACAATCTCTTTTGAAAATCCGAAACTAGTAATAATCTTATTAAAGATGAAAATAATTGTAGTATCACTATCATTTTCAAATGTAGGCACAACTTATGCCTATTGGTTGTGGAGCCTGATTTAGATGTCTTTTACTTTTAGCCGTGTTTATACCCCATGAAGTATTTACACCCAAGAAGTATGTAAAATCTTCCACATGGGGGAGTGCAGAGGGGGGCTACCCCCTTTGCGGGGTCTAGGGGGGCTATCCCCCTAGCTGGGGGGTCTGGAGGCAAGTGGGCCCCCAGTGGGGGTTCGGGGGCGAAGCCCTCGAAGCAGAAAATTGCCTTGTAAAAGTATATTGTAATTTCATTGTAAATCTGGACCGTTCATTATAAGGTCGTAGATCTAACGATAGAGATTATCTTAGGGTTTTTTTCCCTAGAAGGCAACCCTCTTTTATGAGGGAAATGTATTGCGGCTATGGATGTTGGTTAGTATTGTATTCTGAGAGAGGAGACTGTGAGAGAAAGAAGAGGAAGTTACAGCGGGTTTTGTTGTAGGTTGTATCCCTTCATTTTGCTGGATAACAATAAAGCAAGGACCTGGCAATTTCTCTGGTGGATGTAGCCCACACTGGGTGAACCACGTAAATATCTGTCTCTCTTGTATTGTGTATCTTCTGTGTTTTTTTTCTGCATTTGTTTTATTTTTTTGCTCCGTGGTCCTATTTTTCTAACAACTGGTATCAAAGAAAAAGGTAACTCGCAGGAAAAGAGGGTTCCTGGTTCGAGTGGGAGCAATGTCGGAAGATGGAAAGTTTAGGGTCAAGAAATTTAACGACCAAAACTACCAGTTATGGAAGATGCATATGGAATATTATTTATATCAGAAGGATCTATTCCTACCATTGAGTGGAGTAGCAAAGAAGCCGGTGCCCTTGAAGGATGAAGAATGGGAGATTCTTGACAGAAAGGTTCTAGGAACGATACGGTTGAGCTTGGCAGCATCGGTGGCTTTCAATATCTCGAAAGAAAAGACAACGAAGGGTTTGATGGATGCATTGGCCAAATTTTATGAAAAACCCTCGGCGTCCAATAAGGTATTTCTAATGAAGAGATTATTTAATATGAATATGTCGGAAGGTGGGTTTGTTGCAGATGATTTAAATGAATTTAATACGGTTACTAATCAACTAAGTTCTGTAAAAATGGACTTTGAGGATGAGGTTAGGGCTCTTCTAATCTTGTGCCCATTGCCAGAAAGCTGGAATGGCTTGGTCATGGCTGTAAGTAACTCTGTCTCTAGTTCAAATACCTTAAAATTTGATGATGTTGTTGGTGTTATCCTTAGTGAGGAAATGCGACGGAAAAGCATATGTGAGACATTAGGTAATGCGTTGAACATGGAGAACAGGGGAAGACAAAAGAATAGAGGAAAGGGATCAAGGAACCGTGGGAATTCTAGAAAGGGCAGATCCAAATACAGACTTGGAAAGATAGAGTGCTAGAATTGTGGGAAGAAAGAACATCTGAAGAAAGACTGTAGAGCTCCAAAGAAACAAAGAGATGGATAGTAGGAGAGAAATCAGGAAGCAAATGTAACAGGTGATGTGTTACAAGATGCTTTGATTCTTTCTGTAGATAATATTTCCGAGTCTTGGGTAGTAGATTCAGGGGCTTCATTTCATGCCACACCCCACAGGAAACATTTTCTAGATTATGTTCAAGGTGATTATGGACAGGTTCATTTGGGTGATGTTGCACCATGAAAAATTGTTGGAATGGGAAAGGTAAAAATAAAGCAACGCAATGGAAACCAATGGTTGTTGAAAGAGGTAAGACATATTCCAGATTCAAGGAAAAATCTTATTTCAATAGGGTAGTTGGCAAGTGAAGGTTGTATATCCATATTTACAGATAAAGCGTGGAAGGTCATCAAAGGATCATTGGTGATAGCGAAAGGAGACAAGGTAGGTACATTGTATTTATGTACTGGTAATACTGACTCTTCTATATCTTTAGCTTCTACAAGAGTGGATACAACACTGTGGCATCATAGGCTGGGACACATGAGTGAGAAGGGTATGCAAATACTTCACAAAAGAAATTTTTCTGCCAGATCTTAAACAAATTGATTTGGAGTTATGTGAGCATTGTGTTTATGGAAAACAAAAGAGAGTCAGATTTCTCAGAGTTGGAAAAGAAAAGAAGAATGAAAGGTTAGAGCTTGTGCATACAGATGTATGGGGACCAGCTTAGGTATCATCTCTTGGTGGCTCTCATTA
>ML784417.1:1021324-1033538 GCA_009831015.1 Picea engelmannii
AGCGGGTGACATGTATTGGGGAAAAACTTAGGATAGGTGCGTTTTATGGGTTTTTCTTCGATTTTTCTCATATACACCACCAAGGGGACATCATTTCAACTATACTTAGGCATTGGAGACATGGGGTAACATCTTTATCAATCTAGTTTTATTTGGGCAAGGCAAGCCAAGCAGTTAATCTACATTCTAACCTACTTTCACAAGACAAATAACCCAGATTAAACTGTTGGGTTAAGATATTATTCTTCCTAAGGGCCATCTGACCAGGATTAGACAGTTTGGTCAGATTTATTCACTAATTCTATCCTAGGGGCTATCTGACCAGGATTAGATGGTCTGATTAGATGTATTCACTAACCTATCAACATTGAAAATTTAAAAGAACTTGGTCATGTTTGAAAGGTATGACCAAGTTACTATTATTGCATGGGGCTTTTGTTTCAATTCTTTTATGCCCTCTTTTCTTTTTCTTTTTATTTTTATTTTATTTTTCTTTTTACAAAATGAAGAATCAATTTCCAGTAAGAACACCAGATAATATCCATAATATCCAAGTCACAAGTTGATTCCCATAATTTATGGGGTGATAACAGCCGCTCCACCTGGGGATGGTACTTGCCCTGTTAAGTGCCAAGAATCCATTTTCCTGTCACTCCGAGCATATCTGTCTAGTGGCCTTAGTTGGTCTTCTTCTCAGGAAAATGTTGAAAAACAGTGATCAACAGCTTAGGGCCTTCTCTTCGGGCTTCAACAAACTAACCAATGTTCTTCACTCAGAAATTGCAGGTAAAAACTGAAAATTAAAACGGGTATGTACAATGGAGAGTGAGTTCTTCAATTATCTTACTGAGGTGGGACATAATGTTTCAGCATTCTGCCATTCACAGGTGCTCCTGGCAGATCTAACCCATCCGCATTGTTTAGCAAAAAGGCATTGTTTCCTCTGAAGGCTTGGATCATGTAGGGTCCTGTCCACAGATGATCAAATTTCCCATGCTTTCCCTTGTCCTCGTTCCTGGCATCCCATCTCAACACCAGGTCTCCCAGCTCGAAATCATCCTCCTTGGTTCGTTTGTCAAAGATCTTCTTAATGTTCTCTTGGATGACCTGTGTTTTGTTGAAAACATCCTCTCTAGTCTGTTGCAAATGAATCATCTACGTGATTCGTCTCTGGGAGTCATTTGGCTCAGCTTGCATTTTTTGAAGTAACTTCATGACAGGAACTCCCAAAGAAGTTGGGAAAATAGCCTCAGTACCATAGACCAGCTGGTATGGTGACATACCAATTGACCTTTTGGTGGTTAGTCTATATGCCCATACAACAAATACCAGCTTATCATGCCATGATTTTTTATTTTCCTGCAATGTTTTCTTGATGATATTTACCAAAGTCTTGTTTGAGGACTTCGCCAACCCATTCCCCTGAGGGTAGTAGGCTATGGAATGCCCCAAGCCAATGTGGTAACGACTGCAGAAGTCAATGAGTTTCTTCGACTGAAAGGCAACTGCATTGTCAGTAATGATCTTTCTAGGACAACCAAAATGGGATAAAATATTATTTTCATGAAATTTGATAATAACAGAGTCAGTGGCTTGCCTTCTTGGTACAGCCTCGATCCATTTGGTAAAATAATCAGTGGCAGTAAGAATCCACCTATGTTGGCCTGAGGACGGAGGGTGTATTTCTCCAATGAAATCGAGTCCCCATTGCTGGAACGGAGCCTCAACTGAAATTGGTTTAAGCGGTAAAGGAAGGAGTTTCCTTTTACCCTCAAACAGTTGACACTGGTGACATGCTGTTACTTTCTGATGTACATCTGTGAACAGGGTAGGCCAGTAAAATCCAGCCCTGAGTATTTTGTTGGTTGTGACCTTCCAGTTCAAATGGCCACCACATTCACCTGTATGAAACTCCTGCAACACTTTATCAGCTTCATCTTTCAGTAAACAATTTAGAAGAATGCTTGCAGGATCTTTCCAATACAAATTTCCTTCTAGAATACAGAAATTCAGAGCTTTCAACTTTAAAAATCTAGCTTTAGTTTTAGTTAAACTAGGGGGAGCTTGTAAATTTTGTAAAACAAAAATAAGGTCTTCATACCATGGAGAGTTTAGAAAAACCTCTTTAACGTTTGGAGTCACCATCTCACCCTGTTCATCTGCCACGTCTAGAAAATTAATGTCAAGAGCCTGAAAGTTAGATTCGACCATCAATTTGGCAAGGCCTTGGCCTTTGATCAGTTTAGTGGGCTTAATTTCTATGTCATATTCTAGAATAACTGCAATCCACTTTCCCCTTCTCCCATCAGGGTTGTCTTGTGTCAATATGTCTTTCACTACCGCGTTTGGAACATATGCTATGACGCGTGAATGAAGAATATAGACCCGGAAGTCCTTTATAGCCTGTACCAAAGAAAAAGCTTGTTTCTCCATGATATTGTAATTTAGTGCGGCATCTCTTAGAGCTTTGCTGAAGAAAGCTATGGGCTGTTCATACCCTTCACTGTTCTTTTGCAACAATACAACTGCTATAGTATGTTCAGAGGTGAAAGAAAAAAGATAGAAGTCTTTAGTGAAATCGGGACTAATCAAAACTGGGGCTTCTGTGAGTGCTCGTTTGACTTGTTCAAAGGATTGTCTGGACCCAGAGTCCCATTTTATTTTTGCATCCTTTTTAAGCATGTTTGTAATGTTTCGGAGGAGCTCGGGTAGATTTGGAATGAATCTTCGAAGAAAGTTAATTTTCCCTATAAAAGACTGTAGCTCTTTTAGATTTCTTGGGTGTTCTAACTTTAGTATGGCCTCTATTCTGCTGGGGTCAATTCCGATTCCTTCCTTAGAGATGATGTGTCCCAACAGTTTACCCTCTTCTAACCCAAACAGACACTTCTTGGGATTTAATGAAATCCCGAACCGTCTACACTTTTCGAAAACTCGTCTAAGGTGTTGCAGGTGTTCATCATCAGATTGGGAGAATACAGTCACATCATCCAAATAAATGACGATAAACTTACCTGACTCTTCAACGAAGGTGATATCCATTTCCCTCTGGAAGGTAGCTCCTGCGTTCATCAGACCAAAAGGCATCTTCACATACATGAAAGTGCCCCATGGTGTGGTGAAAGCAGTTTTTTCCTGATCATCTGGGTGAACTAGGACCTGGTTGTAGCCTGAGAAACCATCTAACAAAGAAATTCGACTGGACCCGACCACTCTTTGCAGGAGGTGATCCATTTTAGGCAAGGGGTAGTTATCCTTCAAGGATGCTTTGTTCAGATTTCGGAAATCTATACAGAGTCGGATTTCCCTGATTTTCTTACGTGTAGGGACTAAGTTAGATACCCATTTAGAAAAACATAGTGGGACTATGATCTTGGCATCATACATTTTCTTAATCTCTTGTTCTATCAAGGGGAGCAACTTGGGATTTATCCTCCTAAGTTTCTTCCTAAATGGTTTCTGGTCTTCCTTTATGGGAATCCTATGTTGTATAATGCTGGTATCATAGGCTTTCAAATCTTCATAACTCCAGGAAAAAACGTTTGAATATTCTTTGAATAACTCAATGTACTTAATCTTTTGTTCTGGGGGTAAAGATTTGGACAGTTTAACCATCTTAGCTTTCTCTTCAGTTCCTATATTTCACTCTTCTACCTCTTGCCCATGGGATTCTATTTTGGGCTTCTTAGCTACATCGTCATTGTCAAACAGATCTTCTAAAGGGACAAGACCTCTAGGTAAAATATTGCTTTTCAATTGCAAAACTTCGGCCTCCATTTCGTCATCTCCTAACTCTCCTGAATCTACCGTATCCTCTGTATCTACTGTATTTACAGTATTAACACTATCTATTTCAAATTCAGAATTATTTACCTTTTCATTTTCATTTTCTACATCTATGTTTGTACATTCAAAATCGTTCTTGCATTGCAGAAAATCCTCTATCTGATCATCATTTCCAAACACTTGCCAGTACCTGATATTATCAGGCACTGTCGGTCTGCATTTCACTTCAACAGTGTATGGGCGAGTTTGTCAGAAAGGAATCTTGCAGGAAGCTGCTAACATAGCCAATCCATCGGCCAGAATATTCTGTCCTCTAGGCATTACCTACAAGTCCACCTCGTTAAAACACTTTAAAGCATCAAGAGCAGCATTCATGTATGCTCCAAGGCGTGGATGTTTAGCAGCATATTCACCTTTAATTTGTTTAATAATTAATTCAGAATCACCCCTTACCATTATTTGCTTAGCACCAACCTTTTTCAAGAGCTTCAGCCCTAGCATTAAAGCTTCATACTCAGCCACGTTGTTAGTGCAGTGGAAATTTAAATTATAGGAATGATTTTCTGAATACATTTTTTGATGATTATGCAACCAGACTCCAGCTCCTGCTCCTTCTTTACTCACAGCTCCATCGAAATCCATACTCCAGAAATCAGCAGGGAACTCTTCAGTGATTACATTTTTCATCTTGGCTGCCTCACCGTTTTCTGGATCTTCATCTTGACTAGCTACCTCTTCCACCAGCTGAATATCTGGCTCTTCAGTATCACCATCATTGTACAAGATGAACGAATATAAATATGAATGAGTAAAGTAAAGGGGGTAATTGTGAGGTTTCTCTTGACTGCTGACCATATACTTCATCAGAGTTTCTCTGTATAACCTCCTCTGTTGTCCAAACACTGGGATAGTGGCATAAGACATATCCAGCTGCAAGGTTCCTTTCACCTTATCTCCCCAAGACTGGGACAACAACATACCATACTTTGGCGGAATGTCCGCAACCACCACATCCATTACCATGCTTTTCGAAGGGATCAGAACTAGGGTGATGCACAAATCTTTAATCAAACCAATACATTTGACTTTGCTAGAGTCAAACGAGTGTAAATCTTTGTACGACCTAGTGACCTCCAACCCCAATTTTTCCATTACTGCTTTAGACATCAGATTATGTGAGGCTCCTGAATCCAACATGGCATTATGCAATATCAAATCATGTATGTTCAAACTGATGTAAAAGGGAGCTACATCACCGGTATCATCTCGACCATCTACTTCAGGCCCAAAAAGGATTTTGGGATGATCGTCAACGAGGTTCACAGTGTCTGAGTGACACACTGATCCAATAGTCAAGGCCTTGGTGCCTATGTCAGGTTCAATGGCTAATGCCTTTAATACCTATGAATGATAACCACCTCTGCAAATCAACTCTGTAAGTGGGATAGGAATTTTAATTTTGGCCAATTCTGCCTCCAGGCTAAATGGCACTGGAGTTCTGGTCTGACTTGTCGATTCTGGTTGGTCCACCATATTCTTCCGCTCAGAAGTACTGGGTGGGGTAACCGGTGAAACTTCGGGCTGAGTTGGTCCTTTTAGTATAGTGATGTTTTTCTTCACTGGAGCGTCGGTTTTACCCTTCTCAGAAGACTTTTCAGCAGTAATATTCTCAGGAGATTTCTCAGTCTCAGCTACCTTCTGCATTTCGACAGTCTTTTTCGAGGAATTTCCTTCTGTCTTCTTACTTCGCAGGTTGTATTGATGGTGCACCTCCAAAAAAGAATTTTCAAAAGCCTGTTGTCTTGCATACTTGGCCTCCTCACTTACCTTTGTTTCATTTAGCAGAAAGAGTTCCTGCTCCTCTTGAGTAAGGAAGACGGCCTCATTGTCATGAATGCCCATGAGGTTGATATGAGTGTCCTCCAATTCCTCAATTACTTCCCCCCCTTCATCAGCATAATTTTCTTGCAGGGGAGGCCTGATCGGCTGATCAGGACTTCTCTGATCCCTTTGATCCCTTTGATCCCTAGGATCTCTTTGGTATCTTTGCCTGATTTGAGGGGGGTTTCTTCTAAAATTAGGGTTTCGAATCTGAGGGGCAGGTGTGTTGTCTCTCAGAGGATTTCTGTCTGAAATACTCGTGCTTTCTATCAATAATTCCAAGGATCTGACCACAGAATCCAATTTGGAATCAGTGGTCAATGTGGAAGGTTCTTCTTTGATCGTGACTCTCCTTTCTGACCTTTGACGGGCCCATTTCGCCAAAAGATAAGCCTCTACACTAATAGCACTTTTTTGCATGTCTTCAAGGGTGGCAGCATTTCTTTCTCTTAATTGGTAAGACATGTCAGCATCAAATCCATCAGGGAATTTAATCAATGCCAAACCCTGGGGAGGTTTGATTTCAGTTGGGATTGCATTATACAAATTGTTAAAATGGGTACAATAGTCTTGGACCATCTCACCTTGATTTATTTTTATGTTCTCGTATTCTGACAGTATTTGAAGAGGGTTTTTCTTTACCTCCCATCTGTCGAGGAAGCTTCTTTGGAACGCGACAAGGTCAGGGATTGATGCGGCGGGTAAAGCTTTGAACCATTTCTTGATGTCTCCTGTCAGACTCTGGGCGAACAGTCTCATTTCAACGTCAACTTCGTCAACTTCTTGTACATCCAGGTAGTCGTTCATTTTATCCACATGTTGTTGTGCACTTAATGTTCCGGTTGCATCGAACTGTGGAAGTCTAGTCTGGTAGTCTTGGGGCATGGCATGTAGAGGTGCAGCCAACACCAAAGGGGCATATCGAGCTGCCATGATGGGCGGAGGAGGTGGAATGACGGCCTGGGTGGTAGGAGAGGTAGCGACTGAAGACGAGGAGGATGAAGGACTGGGTGGCACTGAGGTAGTGATTTGTAGTTTAGTCATAGGAGACAAGACTTCAGGGGTTCGGGGTTGCACCACAGTTGGGTCAAAGATGAGCTTAGACACAAAAGTTTCAGACCGTGTTCTAACCAGGTTTCTTTGTGGAAAAGGCTCAAGATCAAGGTTTTGAAAGTTATCTGGTTCTCCGGAAAAGGAAGGAGACTTTCGAAGGAGAGTGTAACTCTCTGAAATGGAAGCTAAGGTCTTTCGCCTCAACAATTGCTCGGGATTATCTATCGCTGTAGAAGGTTCTGGGTCTGGATGAGATCGAGTGTGGACTTTCTTGGGAGCCAAAACTCTTTTGGTTTATATATATATATATATATATTATTTTATTTTTATTTTTTATTTTTTATTTTTATTTTATTTTATGGTGAAAACAAACTAAGGGAGATTTCTACGTTGACGTCGTCTAGCTTCCAATTGTTCCTGAGTAACTATGTCACGTTCAATGGCTGCCCACGATCGTTCGAGTTCTTCCCGGTTATTGGCAGTTTGGAGGATTAGGTCAAAAAGGTTTGACGCGATATGCGTTTGGTTCGACAGTCCGGGATCAATATTAGGTTGTACTACTGCAGGGGCAGTCATAAAGGAACAAAGGGTTCAAAGAGAGATTCTGAAAATAATATGTATAGAGGTAATCAACCTCTAAACATTACTTTCTTCTCAGAGTCAAACTTTCTTTAGGGGAAAGAAGTCATGAGATTATCAGTTTTAGTTCGTCCCCAGTGGAGTCGCCATTTATGTTAGCACTTGGTAAATTTCCTAGAGGTTGAAAAAGAAGAAATCTACTAAGGTAACCTTATCCAACCACTTTTAAAGCTGGGATCTAGCCCTTCCAGCTTCAGAGAGGGATCTCTCTATATGATTTAACTTCGTTTTAATTTCAGATATTAGAATAGCTATAGGAATTGTTGGTTTTGTTGTAAAAGGGGTTTTGAAGTTGGTTGAGACAAACTACACATCCATTGGGCTATGGGGTCTGTATTTAATCAAATCTGAGATACAACCAGAAACGCCAAAGAAAACCTTCACAGGGCGAGATAACACACTCACTGGATCTTTAGTAATTAAAATGATGGATAGAATAAAAGATAAGGAAAATAACTTCAACTAACAAGCAGTTAAGAATTTCTTAATTGAAGGTATTAGAAGATAAACATTAAAATCTCTAGAATCGGAAACAGGGTATCCAAGATAAATCCTGCAACATTACGCTATTCATAAAGATTAGTTATCGAAAACAAGATGATTACTGAGCAAGAAAACATTTAACTGAGAATATCACATCACCAGTGAACATGCGCAAGAATCCTGTAAAGTGCCTCTTCTTTATTAATGGTAGATCTCTTCAAAAATAGTACAGTTTGATAGTGATAGGGTGTGCGAATCAACAACCCTCAATACTTAGGTAAATGAAGTATTTGTAATACAAAATACATACGCTCCTGTCATAACTGATCAGGACGTGCTCATACTATTTTTAGACTAACTAACTTAGCTAATCAAAACTATTTTGATGACTCATTACAACTGTACGCTGAATTTCTGGGGTAGGCCGTTGGCGAGGTGCCATCGCAACCTCTTCTGACTGGACAGGTGACTGGATTGTGATAGCTCATCTGCTAATCTAGTAGATCACACAGTTCTTCCCATCTCATATGACCTGGCACTGTGACTTTAAGCAATCTCCTATACACTTCATCCATGTCCGTGTACTTAGAAAATGTAGGCTTGATGACGAATATGTGCTTAATCTCATGCTAGATACTAATATCCAACTGCAAGGCATCCATGAATGATTTTCCTGTGATGCTTCCCTGTATACCTGGAAACTTAGAACTGTCCTTAGACACTTCAGTCAACCTTTTCTTATAATCAGGGAGTGTCATTAATTTGTCATTAATGACCTTCAGGCCAGGCAGACCCTTCCTTTGCAGAGCATCTATCTTATTAAAAAACTTCTGGACTCCTTGATCCATGACTTGAATCTTTTCCTCCAGCTGAAGCATGAGACCTCTTTTGGTTAGAACCCTTTTCACCTCCAATATAGTTTATGTCCTGTCTTCAATCTTCAATTCTTTGAGTTCCTCCCTGGTCTTGGAATTCAGGAACCTTATGATTTCATTCGCTTGGACTGGCATGTCTCCCAGCTCCATTCTGATTTTCTCCACAACCTGCTTGCTTCTCTCAAGAAACTCATTTTGTTCAAACATTATTTGAACCATTGGCTAGATCTCATTTATAGACTTAGAAATATCTGTCCACACAATCTCTTTGACCTCAGCCAAAGTCTTTCCTGCCATGGTTTGTTTCTAGAGCTGCTGTAACTCCTTCCTGATTTTCTCATTCACCTGTTTTTATTTGGATAGGCTTGTTTGGATAGAATTCTTTAGCTCTTGGAGGTTCTCCACTTCTTTCTTAAGCCTGCTAATTTCTAACTCTTGCAGGTTCATCCTCTCCATGGACTTGGCAAGGTCTGTGGCTCCTTCTGGTAGGGGCACTGATGTTGCAGCTGGAATGACTGTCACTGTTGTTGTGCTCAACCTTGCAATTGGGATAGCACTCAATGGAATGCCTTCCATTGGCTTTGCCTACTCTTTCTCCTTTAGCAGTCTTTCCATCTCAGCTTCCATCTCCTTTAGCTGAGCATTCTGCTCCATAAGTAACTTCAGCATCTCATCCTTTTCCCCTTTTCGGCTATCTCCTTTGCCTATGGGTCCTCTGTTGGAGGAAGCTTTAGCTATTTTCTTAAGGATGCGATGTCAACATTTTTCTTTTTAATCATCTCTTTGGCAGCCTTGACGTTCGTCGGGTCATAACCGATCTTGACGACCAACTCCTCCAATGTCTTTATCATGTTGTCTTTCGCGAAAGAAGATATCTTTTCCAACTTCAGTTGGGTCTGGGCATTGCTCAAAGATACTCGAAACTTTGATGCAGAAGCTGAAGTGTGGGCCAAAGTGTGGAAGACCATCTCCCTAGTTTTCTTGTGCAGATCCATCTGATCTGCTGGATGCATGTCCTTAGACTGGAACTCAAAGGTGGCCCTTTTGTAATCTGATATCACCTTGGGATCTGGCACTTGTGCTTGGAGGTAAGCCATATGCATCCTACCCTTTTTTGTATCAAACGCCGAAAGAAGTCTATGTTGGGCTCTGGATGACTGCTTCTGGAACTGGGCATAAGTGCTTCTAGTGAGTGTCTGGTTTTTCTTCTTGATCAAGTCATATTTTTCAAAAATGCCCAACTTGGGCCCAGTTTTGGTTGGCGGAGTATCTAAGGGAGAATCTGTGGGTTTTAATGTTGTTGTAATTCCCTTGTGCTGACTCGAGACGAAAGGAGGAATGACCGGCTTGGGGCTGTGGTGGTCACTGTGGTAGTAGAAACTTCCTATTCTACTGTGGCACCAGGCGTTGAAACTGTCTTCGGCTTTTTGGAGTGAATTTGGAATTCCTCTGATGACACCTCTGTTACAGGAGGAGATGACTCATGTCGGGGCCTCTTCTCTTTGAGGACATGAGGTGTAGTAGAGGGTAGTGCACTTGTTGAGGGCACCTGCTGTTCCAAGTCCATCAGAGTATCAGGCAGCCATACTGTCTGATTAGCAAATTTCTTGGTCTCTGGCTTGGACTCGTGAGCATATGGGGCATTTTTTTTTTCACCCTCATATATGAAATGATCCCGTATGGATCATAGTGCCAGATGAAAATCGTAGAGAATTTCATCTCCTTCAACATTCGATCTGCTTCTTCCCCTGCGCCTCGGCTATTGCAGATGAAAGAACCAATTTGTCCCTTGATTCTCAATTGTTTCTTTTTCTTAAGGGAAACAAAATGAATATCATCAGAATTCATTATCTGCCTAATATAGTCTAATGCAAAAATCCTTACCGGCACGTATCGAGGTAGTTTGTATGGGGCCAATTCACACCCAAAGACTCTGATTTCAGTGTGATTCTGGCATAAATACCAGTCTCATGTCTTAACATTGTCCGAGAGATGTAGAATTCTCTGGACTTCATCATTTATTCGTGGCTCAGGCATGCCACGCAACATACTCACCACTGGGTGGTAAAACTGGTCAATGAACGTTGTGAAGTCTTATTCGACAGAATTATGTTTCAGAAGAGAAGTCCACTTTGTGACTAGATGGGGCTTCCCGTCGGCGTCCATCTTCTGCATGGAGAAATTGAACCTGTCGGCTTGGAAATAGACGAACATGTAAGCCAAAATGGATGAGTACCTAAACATGCCTTCTGTGGCGAAATTAACAAATTGCTCATGGATATTATTGGCCAAGAAGGTGTTGTAGTCGAACTGCGTGGTTGGCTTTTCATCGTTGGAGAAGATGGACAGAAAACTCAGGATGGGCTCATCTACCCATTGATCAGAATAGTATCCAAGCAGGGCACACAGAGAATAAATGATTTGATTTCCTTTGGTGGAAAACATGGAAGAAGGGTACGAGGGATTGGTGGATGGGAGTGGAGCGGAAGTGGGAAGGAAAAGCTCAAATATCTGAGCTCTCTGAGGGAAATTCATTTTTTGGTATAGCTCGGTGAGGATTTCTAAATTGAAGGGGGACGCAGATTCCGCGTGATTAATCTGCATCATCTGGTCGATATCTTCAGGGGTGATGAAGAAAAGGACGTCTCCAAATGAAGAAAAAATGGCTTTATGGTCGGGGATGTAATGGCCCTGCCATTTGAGGGCCAATTCGGGGAAATTATGAATCTGGGGGAAGAGATACAGGGGCAAATTGGACTCCCAGAGTCCAATTTCGTCGCTCTGGTCCAGGAAAACCTCCCGGACCCATGACTGGAGATTAGAAAAGTCGAAACTACATATAGTATTGGAAATCAAGCGATCTTTATCGACCAGGGGAATTTTATCCAGGTCAACCGGAGGAGGAAGGAAAGGATTTTCTTCCTCTTCAGCTTGCTTTGTCTTAGACACCATTTCGACAACTGTACCTGCAATAAACAATACATTAGTGGGGTCGACTGACTGTAGGTGAAAGCGATGTGGGAGCAATGGAAGAACAGGGGGTTTCTGGCGCGATGGGTGAATAACGAATAAAAAGGGAAATGGTTGTTTTATTAAAAAATGGGTCGGTTGGACGCGGGAAAATGGTCAGCGTGACAACGGGTATGTTATCCAGTTATTAATGGACAACGGGCCACTAGGGATGAAGTGGCAGATGACGATGGCCAAAGCATACGGAGGAGTGATGTGGAGGCAGGTGATTGGAGGTAAAAGTCGTCGAAGGGGGCTGGTCATGAATGGAAAGAGGTAAGGCCTGACAGTAGGGACTGACAGTAGTTATGGGATGCGACTCAGACCCGGGCGCAAGTGGTACAAGTGGACGTAGTGGATGATGACATCCCGGAGTGATGGACGCTGTCAGACGACATAAAGTGAAAAGACTTCCGGACCAATAGGACAACGCCAACTATAAAATGGGCCAGCTGCCAAGAATATTCTTTCCGGACCCCCCCCCCCCT